>BCLG01003798.1:0-12048 GCA_001602295.1 Zoysia matrella
AGGGCCGTATTGTTGGATATAGATATAGTTTATAATCGAAGCAATTTTTGGTCTTATATATGCTGCATCCAAAGTGAATAATTGCCATTATGTACTGTGATATTGTTTATATTTCTTTGTATCTTCTTCTATTATTTTGAGTTATTGACTGCACCATGTGGACTTCTCCCTTTGACCTTTCATTTCTAATGCACTATTTACACACTCATGTTTGGGTACCATAGGCATCAGGCATGGGAACAAATAAATGTGAGTGCAATGACAAATTTATTAGCACGAACATAAAGACACATTATTATGAATATGAATTATTTATGGAGTTATTTTTGCATTACGCATGTACTTTCAGTTTCGTTAAATTTCATGCTACCCTTGAGTAAGTACTCTCTAAGAATTCATGTGGCTTGTTATTTTTTTTATATGGACACTAATACTCCTGTGCATGGTTTGAGATCCATTCTGCATTTTTATTTTAAAATTTCCATACTATCTGATTCTTTATTTTGTAAAGAAATATGATCCTGTGATTATATGATGCTTTCTTGTCAGGAGGAACTTTGCAAAGAATATGGCATTCCCATACAATGCCAACGATTTTGGTTGTGGGCTAAACGACAAAACAAAACTTACAGGCCCAGTCGACCATTAACTCTCCAGGAGGAATCAGTTGCTGTAAGTGGAATGTTGGAACATTTTAATTATCTTTCTTGACAGAGTATTGTATTCTTGCATGATTCTTCCATTTTGCTTTGTAGAAT
The DNA here is from genome assembly GCA_001602295.1 of Zoysia matrella. Classification (NCBI taxonomy): domain Eukaryota; kingdom Viridiplantae; phylum Streptophyta; class Magnoliopsida; order Poales; family Poaceae; genus Zoysia; species Zoysia matrella. The sequence goes on from BCLG01003798.1 coordinate 759, forward strand.
GTGCCTTTTTTATATATTGGTTTGATTTTACCATCTTAGACGTCGTGACATGAATATTCAAATTATTCTCCACAACAGCTTCAATAATTTGGGATGCAAGTGGGCATGCCTATGAGCCCATATCCAGTACAAATTTTGCGGGTAACCTGTAAAAACCACAAAATTTATATTAGATGCGGTCCTTGCGGGTATCCACTTGCATCCCTATTGATAGCTGTCCGTGTCTTCACAATTGAAGATATAGGTCATTGTAATGCGTGCCTCTTTTATTGCCTAGGCAGGTAGTGTGCTTGGTGCCCCAAAAATGATTGAACCGATGATTCCATTTAGCGTTTCATGTACTCCCTCCGTCCTAAATTATTTGTCATCGTAGCCTCTTCAAGTTTTATCAATTTACTTGTCATCCTCGCTTCCCAATACATCTCTATCTCTCTCTCTCCTCGTTTTCAGCACATCCCACCTTTTCACCCCTCCTTGATTTCTGTGTCCACACCTAGAATGACAACTAAATTGGGACGGAGGGAATACTTAATAGGACTCTCTGACTCTCTGAAGCCCTGATTGTTTACCTGAATGGTGCCACTAGCAGTCAGTAACATTGGTACTATATTGGTACGCATTGATGGTTATCACAGGAAGTCACTAGATTTTATATGGTAAAACAACAAAGCCTTTTAGCCCCAAGTTGGGGTAGGCTGTAAAATCACCAGATTGTATGTGTTCATTAAATTGTCATTCATTTTGATGATGCAATATCAAATCTGTATGCTATTTTGATTGAAGCAGATTGGATTACTTAAAGAGGCAACATTGACCAGAATGGAGATTTCTGAAGTAAGGCTGTACTTGGAGGTTCATTATGGACAGGTTAACAGTTAGCTACCCTCTCATAGGCTTGTAATTTGCTCATGTATATGAAACCATGTTGTGTAGGTCTTGGTTGCTTCTGTATCATCTAATATAAGCTTATGACACATACAGGATGCTCAGCCGATTGCTCCTCCTGTACGGACCAAAGAAGATATATTACTTTTCTTCAAGCTCTATGATCCTGAAAAGGAAGAGCTAAGGTTCCCTTTTACTTTGTTGCAGCTATCTACTATTTGTTAGCAACCAAGCTGAATAGATATTATCCTTGTTTTTTAAATAGATATGTCGGTGAACTTTTTGTGAAAGAATCAGGGAAATTTTCTGATATAGTACAAAGGCTGAATGAGATTGCTGGATTTCAGCCTGATGAAGATATTGAGCTGTACGAGGTTAGATATGGTTTGCTTATTTGTTTTTTTTTAAATATGATATGACTTCTCTGGAGCTGTTGAAATAGTAGCTGTATTTCACTAGATGTCTTTACCTAAACCTCTCTGAGTTTTTTTTTGCCACTACTAATTTTGCTTAAAACTCTACAGGAAATAAAATTTGAGCCCCTTGTCCTGTGCGTGCCTATCAAAACTGATGTTTCTTTCCGGTCGAATGAGGTTTGGATCATTATTGACATTAATATTTTGTAGTTTGCAATTATGTGCTAATCTCCAATTGTGTGCTGCTGACAGCTTGGAGATGGTGATATAGTTTGCTACCAAAAACACTGTTCACCAGATAAAATGGATCAATATCGCTATCCAAATGTGCCATCTTTCTTTGAATATATACAGAATAGACAGGTAATTTTTGTGGCATGAGTGGCATACATTTTTGGAGCAGTTATTTCAGCTGATTACTTTGTATTACTTTATATCCATTTTTTCAAACTATTGAACAATTAACTGTGTATGACCCTTATGGCAATGCGCCACCTATCAGTAACAGATAGGTGATCTTAGTTTTTTCCCTGTGTTCGTCGTTGTTATGTGATCAATTTTGGCTAGACTTCTTACTGCAGAGTATGTTGCAAAGAATATACAGTAATTTTGTTACTGGAGGGAAATAAAACTCTACTGACCATACAGTACATTGTGGACCTCAATTGAGCTATATTTTTTTCGTAAAATGATGTCACCAAATAACATTTATTACTTTCTAATCATATTCATAACATCTGTGCTAAGACGACCATCTTGGGGTTTTAATTTTTTTCTATTGAAATGTGTCATGCTCCATGTCATTAATTTCTAGTTGAGGGCATATTTATAAATAATCTTCTTTTTTATATTAAAAAATATTGTTAATATTTGACTATTCATAATTTGTTGTTTTCACTTACAATGCTATTATCTGTATTCTGTAGGTTGTCCATTTCAGGTTGCTTGAGAAGCCAAAAGAAGAAGACTTCTCTATGGAGCTGTATGTGTTAGGATTATTGGAGCCTGTATGCATGCTAATAATTTTTCTTGCTGCAATAGTTATATTAACATTAACATTTTGTTTACGAAGTTCGAGGTGTTCAACATATGATGATGTCGTTGAGAAGGTTGCACATCATCTTTCTGTGGATGATCCTTCCAAAATTCGGCTTACACCACACAGTCCAGTTTCTAATCAACCCAAGCCTCAATACATCAAATATAGAGGTCTTGATCATCTTTCTGACATGCTACGTCATCACAATCAGGTTCGAAGCCTTTTTCCTCATCTTGGAATGTATTTCTCTTCACATTTTTTGAACTTTTTTTTTATTTTTTTACACATTTTTTGAGCTTTTGATTGAAACAGATATGTGACATATTATATTATGAGATATTGGACATTCCTTTGCCTGAACTGGAAAGTATGAAAACATTGAGAGTCGCTTTTCATAGTGCTATAAACAATGAGGTAATGTGCCCATCTGGTGCTTGCAAGTGGTTACATTTTCTGATCATGCCATGAGATTATGCATACTTTTCAGGTGTCGAATCACATTATCCGGTTACCGAAAAGCAGCACTCTTTTTGAGTTGATTGCAGACTTAAAATCGAAGGTAAGCTGACTGTGATAAATTTTAGTTTTCTTTGGATGTGGCATATGCATAATGGTTCATTATTTACTCTTCTATTGATCATTCTAATAGGTTGGAATTTCAAGTAACAATGCTGAATTTCTGTTTTTTGATGTCTACCTTCACAAGATCTGTAAGGTACTTGGATTTATGATACATTGGATGATATTCTTCTAGATTTATTTATTCTTGAGTGTCTCAAACATAGGAATAGTCTTGTTTAATTTGGAGGACATTTGAACTTAATACTATACATATTACATTTGAAGATTTTGCAACAGTCTGTCAAGGACTAAACTAAATCTAAAATATTATATATGGTTGCATTTCATTATTATATACAACCATAATAATAATAATTATGTTTTTGGTTATTTCTCTAGTTGCTCTGAACCCCTCTGAGAATTTGGATTTTGTTTGGTTTAGCCGTGCCAATGCTAATCCTTTGTTAGTCAATCTCTTAGTCTCACAACGATAGATATATGCGGAAGGGTAGCTAATTGAGCGTGTGTCTCGGGGTTATGAAGATGCTACTAATGGTGTTACCATTAGCTGGCAGCTGAGGAGGTGGGACTTGAGATGCTGCTGATGGTACCAAATATTTTGGTGCACGTCAAATACATGATGCTTGGGTGATTGACACTGAATATGCATTTAGTTAATAAAGGAAAGAGCAGCCCAGTCCATGTAGCTTCCCTTGTGCCAGGTCCAAGGAAGGGTCCGACCACTTTGTGTCGATGTGATTAGCTAATGTATTACAGATTATTGTAACTATCTTCAATAATACACCCTCCGTCACAATTTACAAGGCGTCTTGGAGCTGGGCACGGGAATTAAGGTGAATGTAAAAGGTGGGATGTACAGAAAACGAGGAGGAGAAAGAGTTGGAGAAGTATTGGAAAGAGAGAAAGGTGCATTGGGAAGTGAGAACAGCTTATAATTTGGAAAAATTGGAGGACTCTAGAGTGACTTATAATTTGGGACGGAGGGAGTACACTACTTGGTGAAGGATAACTGCATTATCAAATTTGGTCATGTCAACTTTTCGACTGTAAATAACAGTTTGAGTGTTAACATTTGTTACCCTGCTGTATGGTGCAACTATGTCGATATATTTAGCTTCACGTCCTTCTAAGTATGTCAAAGATTTTGATACATCGGCAGTTGCAATATATCTGTATATGACTGACCTGTAAGGGATTGATAGTTTTAATTTATGCGTCCTATTTTTTTGTACATATGATTTACATAGTGAACAAAACACATAATGCTGTGGATCCTTGCTTTACATCTTGGAAGATAATGTTCAGATTTTTTTTTAGTTGCTTTCCTTGATTATCATTCAGTTGCCTCATGTAATTTGCAGGTATATCAACCAACAGAGAAAATAGATTCAGTTAATGACCAACATGGACCTCTTCGTATTGAAGAGGTATGTTGATAGATCGTGCGAAATTGCATTGAATTTGTACCCTTTTTTTTTTGCTATGTCTCTTCAACATTTGAAATTCAGTGTTTCTTTAAGTATAACCTCCCCGCGCATATTTTTATTTGTATTGTTTTTAGGTTCCTGAAGAGGAGAAAAATGCTGGGCTTCAAAGCTGTTTGATTCATGTCTACCACTTCTTCAAAGATAATCATGTATGTATATGTTTATAGGCATTTCTTTCCATTAGCTTCAGTCAGGGTTATCATCAACTACTTTTTACTACTACCAAATCCTATATCAACATAGTTCAAAACAACACTCAAGGCATACCTTTATCAGGATTTGTGGTGTTACCAGGATCCTGCGAATTTGTTGCTGTTAGCCTGTTGGTTAGCAACTGAATTTGGTACCTTTTCATGCGTGTTGTATAACAATTAACTGTGTTCTTGTTTATAGTTCGGATTCATCTGATGCTTAGGTAACATAAAGATCTAGATAAATAAGTACCTGACCAGGGGTGATGGGTGACAGTGATGGAGAACATAGACATAGTATATCTGCGAGGCTTTGTAAGGATTAATATTAATTTGGTGAGGGTTTGAAACATTTCATTGGGTGGATGAATGCCGGAAATATTCCCAGATGCCTGTCAATATGTCGTTTGTTTGCATCAAAGCTTTATTGATACTCTCAAATTTTTTAGGAATGGGCATAGGGGACTCATGCATACCCATGTATTCCCTCTACTTCAGATAGGTGTACTAGTTGATCAATATCAATTTTTCATAGTAAACTGATTAATTGGTTAATAGTTGAATTAGATAATATCCTAGCATATCCACAAATTGCATAATCCCCATCCCTATGGATTTTGTTTTAGATACCTTTTATTGCTGGTAGACCAAACCTTGTGTGGGAGGAGCATGTAAATAGAGACTTAAGGATGTGAAATTAAACACAACTATCTTTGGATATAAGCGTATGCAAGGTAGAAACCATGACCTAGGCAATTGCTTCCTTATGACCTTTATCCCTGCAGTTTTATTATCATTTCCTTTTGTTAATTTTCGCTTTCTTTTGACTTATCTCCCTCTCTTTTGCCTCCATATGCACTCATGTTTATTTATCATCAAATGGTTCATTCAAATATAGCGCACCTTGGTGACCAGTTCATGAAATGTGCTGTGGACATATTGCTATTTATATAGTTAAAATTGGTAGATAATGTGATCTTGTAAGCTGCTGTTAGAAATGAGACACCCTACCTGGGCAGCTATATAGACTTCTTTTAACTCCACGCATCTGAGGGGACAATGCCTATTGGCCCTATTCACATGAATAATGCCACATCATCGACTCTCCTCTGTTTTTCCTAATTTATTTTGTTAATTCCTGATTCTGTAATGTGCTGTAAATGTTCAGTTGTTTTGATTGACAACTACATTATCTTGTCAGCGCATCGAATATTTTGGAGAGCCTTTTTTGTTCCTTATTTATGATCGTGAAGCTCTGGCTGATATCAAAGTACGGATTCAGAAAAGACTTCAAGTTCCTGACGAACAGTTTCTAAAGGTACTTGTTCAAACCTTTTTCATTATATGATTAATCCCTTAGTTCTTTGATTTGTGTTGATTTGCTTATTCTAGGCACGATTGACCTAATGAAACATTTGTGTCATTTACTTTACTTCTTATCTTATACTGAAGAATATCTGATGTTATGTTTTTTTGATTAGTGGAAATTCGCATATGTTACACTCAGTCGGCCAGAGTACCTCCAAGATTCAGACATTGTACTAAACCGATTCCAGGTGGATCAAACTTTTCTTGTTGGGACAACCTTTTTGAAGAAACACGAATTGACGGAATATTAATACTTTCCTTTTCTTCTTCGTGTTGTTTAGAAACAAAAACTTGTCTATGGAGGATGGGAACACCACCTTGGATTGGAGCATACAGCCACTACCCCAAAAAGGTCCTATTTGGGCAGTCAGGTATATCTCTGCAATGTTTACATTAGGATGCGTTTCATAAATGTTGGGCATATTCTGATGTTAGATGAATATTACGCAGAATCGTCATCCTTTTGAGAAGGCAGTGAAGATATGCAACTAAATTGGCTGTCAGTATATGACGTTTTGCCGTGCCTTTCACCAAACACAGATGGATTGGATGTGAGGGCATTACCGGACCAATGCCATTTTTTGTTTCTGGGGTTTCGGGGTACATGGAGGTGGCTTTGCGTAGAGTACAACTGTGGCAGTGTGTCGAAAGCAAGTTTCATTGGTTGGTGTGCAGGGTTCTTATAGTAACTTGGAGGTAGCTTTTGGATGGTGTATACTGGGGTTAATTCCCTCGGTGGTTTTCGTGTTCTCCGGCAGTTATTGGGGGGCGTTAATATCAACCTTTACCACACCTGATTCAGGTCTAAATCAGCAATAGCAATTGGTTAAGTTTTGTGATTATTGTGGCCGACATCATTTCGGCTGATTATTGTGGCTGACATCATTTCGGCCATAATTTGATGGCGCTTTGGCTTATGAAAAATGGGGCTTATGAAAAATGGGCTTGGATTATGGGATGGAGCAACATTTTTTATAACCTTTGTTTTCATAGCTGCTCACTATATATATATACACTCACATACTCATAATTAGGTCGTTTTGAACAACTACATAGTCTTCGAAGCGTAATTTGACTTTGATTTATTCTAAAAATATTTATCAAAAGTAATATATGTATGCTTTTATTAAAGTATTTTTTAATACAAATTTATTCATATGATTTTTATATTTTTAAATCTAACAATTTAAAAGTTATTTTTAATTTATATTTTCAATGTTTGACTGAAGCAAATACAAAATGACGGCTTACGTGCCTGTTGCATCCAAGCGCTTATGGCTTACATGCCTGTTTCCGCTTATGGGAGTTCGATTATTTTTAGTACGAAAATTTTTTAATCCTTGATTTTTTATACTCGTAGCTCAAATCTTTAAAGTCCCTTAGCAAAAGATTAGATTCTCGTGGAAATAAGCAAACTGTTTGTGTAGGATTCTCATTTATTTCATGCCTGGTAGGCTTCTGTGATAAGCTGGTAGTTAAGGTTTAAATCCTATCAAAGAAACCCTTAGTATATTCCCTATGTGGTTTATAATATCTGACATCATTGGCTTTTAGTAGTACAATTGACCATTCATTAAAAATATTTTTTTATAGTTTACTTTATCAATAAAAATATTTTGCAACATGAATTATAATTTTACAAATTTAAACAAGTTTTTTAATAAGACATGGTCCGGTTGGATAGGCAGGCAGGAGCAAAATTACTCGGTAATATTTCCCGTTCTCTCCGCAGCAATAATCAAAGGAATATACTAACTTAAAATCAAGAGAAAAAAAATAAGAAAAGGGTTCGGAATAAAAAAATTATCTGGACACCGCCCACAAACGCTGCCAATCGCGCTCACTCCATGGCCTCCCCCCTTCTGTGCCCCGCCGGCTCCTGCCGCTGCTCCGCCTCCTTCCGCCCCTCGTCCTCTCCCGCTCAATCCTCCTTACCCTCCAAGCGGCACCACAGCGGCGCGTCCTCCTCTCCTCTCGCGTCCCCTTCCATTTCTCCTTCGCCGCCACGGGCCCTCGCCGCTGCCGCCTACGGCAGCGACCTTTTCAGGCCTGTCGACACGCAGACCATCATCATCGCCGCTGCCGTCATCTCCGCGATCTCGCTGTCCCTTGTCCTTGGCCTCAAGGTTGCGGCTGCTGCCGCCTACCTGTTCTATCTCTTACTGAACGGCATGCTCGACTGTTACGGGCCGTACATAATCGTTTCGTTCCTCGTTGCAGGGCGACCCGGAGCCATGCGACAGGTGCGCTGGAAATGGTACTTTAGCAGCTTCCCCTTCGCTATATTATTCCTCTGATGACAGTATGACAGTTAGGCTGCTGATGTGCGTAGCTGTGTGATTGTTGTTCCAAAAGTCTGAAACTACCGCAAATAGTGCTTATCCGCTCTGATCATTAGGTAACCAAATTAATTCGACCCATGTCAGCAAAACAAAGGGTAATGCTTGAAATTACAGTGCAACTGTAAGCTGGCTGGCTGGCTGGTAATGTCGTGCTTATGACTGCACCATGACGCCTGTGTAGCCAGTTCCTTCTGCCACATAGTCCTAATTGAGGCTTTGTGGATAATTCTAGTCTTTGAGTTGTCCTGTTTTGGCTTTTCAATACTTTTGGATGATTACATAGTTGTAATGAGATCGGTGCTTTTGTTGGTCTTATGATCTTATCTCTAGATGGCACTAAAACACTATGGAACTTATCAATATATACCTGCATATATCTATTCCCAATTGAAGGAAATTGTATAACCAATACAGCCTTGAAAATAGTTAAATCATGATTTGTGTCATCCAGGGCTTTTATCAGCACAGACTAACTGTGTAAGCATGGATATTTTGCTACATAACTTCACTGATAGACAGATCCCAGAGAATTCCTTTTCATCATTTCACCACAGAGATTTTATTTACTGGTGGATAAATGATAAATCTGTTGAGCGACATCAAAGCTGCAGTCACGCTTATAACTTTCTCTGCATGTATATAGTGTCCTATTGACCTCTTTTCTGTTGGTAACTAGGAGGCACGAAGTGTGTATTCTGCAGTGATGGCAAAATGAAAGTAGAAAGTGGACTGGTCGAGTGCCGAGTATGCAAAGGAGCAGGTCATCTGGTTCCCTTGTTTCCGATCTGCGGTGCTAGTGAAACTGAAGTTATGGAAGTGCATCTTTCTTCATCTGACTGACTGCATTTCTCACGCAGGCCTGATACTCTGCAAGAAGTGTGCTGGTTCTGGGTACTCCAAGCGGTTGTAGCTGACACGTGCTACCCAATTGGCTGATATCCTATGCAGATTTACAAGTGTAACTCGGCGTTGTAGAAAGATATATAAATGGAGGACTAATGGATGCTGTCGGAGTGTTCCAGTAGAGATGAGTTTGAAGTGCATCTGATTTACCAACTGCAGATACCCTTTAGCTAGCTGATGATTTACACTTTGTCTCTGTGATGAAATGTACCAGAGAGTATTTTGTGTTTTCGTGAGATATTGACGCCTGACACCATCCTAAAAGTGCTGTTGTCTCCGGCGAAGACTACGGCACACGAAAGTTGTCGGCGTTCTGACCACCGGCACATTAAATATACGATCGAAGGGGTGGTGTGCCTTCGGATTCGATATAGCCCAGTCTAAGGAAGACTCGAAGGGGGTTTTTTACCTGGTTCGGGCCACCTCGAACGGTGTAATACTTTACGTCCAGGGAGCGGATTATGTCGACGGTAATGTTACAAGACAGGATTCTCTTTTCGCGGAAGAATTCGGAATGTGGACGAGTGGAGGTGTTTGCTCGTAAGGATGCAAGGACCCTTGGGCTCTAACGGAGCTTGAGGTTGTCTTTTGTGTGTTTGTGACTGTTATTTGAGGTGATGTTGGTCCGTGGGGACGTAGTCGTTGTTTCTATCGCTCCACGGGCCTTTCTTTATATAGTAGGTCGGACCGAGGCTGGCCTCGGTTTTTCATCAAACAAAATGACTGAGAAGGGCCGGTTTCGACGCGGTCTTTGCACATGATCGTCGTCACGCCTAGGCCAGGGCTATGATCAGCGTACGATTGTTCGGATTAGCCCGATGGCCTCGGCTGTCGGTCAGCCGATCGTTAGAGGTTTCGTTCTGCGTGCACGCATCGTTCCGACCTTCGAGGTTAGGCCGAGGTCGTTCTCGGTCTTTCGTTCGGTAAGACGCCTAGGTCGGACCGGTTCGATGCGGTTCCTGCCCATTATCAACGTCGCGCCTAGGTTTAGCTATGATCAGCGCCCGAACGTTCGGTTTGGCCTGGTGGCCCCGGCTGTCAGCTAGCTGATCGTGGGGGGCTTCGTTCGGTTGCCTCTCTTTATTCGAATTCACCGTTACAGTTACGGGGATCGGACGGCTCCCGTGCCTCCACGCGGAGGGCAATCGGACCGTCCAGGAATTTGAATCGCCGGTCGATCCGAGCGGTTGATTTGAATTCGATCGGACGGTGTCGTGGGTGTGGCGGTTCACGCGCCCGCGTCACGTCGCCTGCTAGACGTGATCTGGCAACCGTCTCGTCGGAGTAATTGTTACCGTCCTGTCCGCGGCGGAGGCGGCAAGAAGCGGCTCGGGCCCGCTCGTCAGCGGGCCATAGGCGGACTGCTGGGGTGTGTCTCGGGGCGCGACGCTTCGCTCGAGCAGTTACTCCTCGGCCGATCGTGGGAGGCGCAGTAATTGCCCGGGCCCTTTAAAAGGAGGAGCGCGGTAACTTCGCGTTTTCACCCAGCTTCCTTGCTTTGTCTTTACTTTGTCTTTGTCCTTTGCGCAAGAGCTCGTTAGCTCCGCTTTCCATCGTAGCGTCGCTAGGTCCGGCGATCGCCGTAGTTCGCGCTTCCGTCGCCGCCACCTGCAAAATGTCTGAGTGGGAGCCATCGTGCGTCGACAACGCTCTGCTCGAGAGATGGACCGTCGTTGGGATGGTCCCGCCGAAGGAGTCGGCGGGCTGGGTGGCCGGCTATGGCCACGTCGTGCCCGCGCCGCCGCCAGGGAAGATCGTCAGCTTCCTGGCGTATCACGAGCGTGGGCTGGGGCTGCCGGTCTCCAGCTTCTTCCGCGGGGTTCTCGAGCAGTACGGCGTCCGGCTTCACCAGCTGGCGCCGAACGGGGTTCTCCACGCCGCCGTCTTCGTCACACTTTGCGAAGCATATCTGGGGATCCGGCCGAGCCTCCTGCTGTGGAGGTACTTCTTCCTCGCCAGTCTCCAGACGTCGAAGGAGACTGGGGTCGGCAGGCACGTCGGCGGCGTCAGCATCATGCTCCGGACTCGGGAGTCCCAGGAGTACATCGAGGTCGACTTGAAGACCTCGCTGAAGGGC
>BCLG01003799.1:0-20607 GCA_001602295.1 Zoysia matrella
GAAGAAGATGGGGATCGAGCCGTTTTGATCTGAGCAGTCGGCTAGTCTTTCTCCAGATGAGCCGAACAGGACTAGAGGAGCCAGCAAAACCATCATACGGCGGCAATCCGTTCGATTATTTTTAGACTCCACGCGTCAGTAATCCAACACGGGTATGCAGAACACCGCGTTAGAGACCGTCTCCAGAGAATTTTTCTCCAAGTTAAAGGCAGTGGAAGGTGGCGCTGCGGTCGGGTGTCAGTGTGGAGTGGGAAGCTGAGAAAAAAAAAACTGAAACAAACAAATTTTTTAAAATTAAAAGGCTGAAATTTAAAAGTTTAAAACAAATAAATTTTTGAAAAATTGAATTTTGAAACGTTGAAAAGTTAGTTTTTTGAGAAAATAAACTAAAATCTAAAAAACTCACTCAAAGTTGCTTTTTTAACTTTTAATATACAGAAAAACCGAATATATATTAAAAAATCAAACGCTATTACTTTGTCAGCTAATTTTTCAATCAAATTTTCTAAAAACTCAAAAAAGCTTCCAATCAAAAAAAGACAGTGGGTAGCGGGAGAGTGGAGCGCGAGGAAGCCTGCTGCCGCGTCTGGCTGGTAGGCACGCAGATCTGATGGCTCGAAGTGGACCGGATCGATAACGACGCGCGGCGGGTGGCGGGGGCCCATCGGACAGTGGCTACCGGACGGGGGTTGCGTTTTTCTCTCGAGGTTGGTGCGTGTCTCCGTGGCCGGGAAAAAATTTCCTTGCGGAGGTCCCGCACCGCAACTCCCTGCGGCCTCAGGCTCGATGCTTACCGCGTGGAGGCCAGAATGCATAGAACGTTATTTACATCTAAGTTTAGTGAAATTTATTTTTTATTAATAAATTTAATTAATTTAATAATATAAATTATATAATATATTAATCAAAAAATTCTTATGAAGAATTTAAAAGTATAAATGGTAGATTTTTAGGCCTTTTTTGAAATACAATATTTTTTATATTTTTTCTTGTAAAATTGAACTAATTATTCTGACATTTTTTACATTCTAAAGAAGACTTATAGTTAGTTGAATCTATACCAATTATTAAGTCAAAATTAGATAGTACGAAACTTAATCGTAAACTTATTTTTCGGTGTGTCGAGATAGTACCTCGGTTACTTACGGACCTGACCTTTATGTGAAGGCACAGCTACAAACTACGACCTATGATTCATCTACAGTCCACGAAAGATTCAATCGAAGACAACAGCTCACCCCAGGGGTCAGAAATCAGAGCCAACCGCTTTTAACACCTGCGTCAGAACCGTCAACACAGTCTCGACCCCCCGAAGGCTGAGACTGGGCGACGACAAAACTTGGCCGCCCATTCGAGGGCCGGCCACCACTCCAACGGCAAGGCCTGACGGACGCAGAGATTTTTGACGACGTACAGCAGGAGGAAAAGCAACCAGGCTGAGGTGATAAAGCATTTCAGAAACATGTAAAGCAATCTAGCGAGAGGTAAAGTTGCCCGTTGGACGATAAAGCCAAGCGGTAAAGTAACTTTTGTCCCCTCGCGGTAGACAAAAGGACGAACGGCGGACGACGACCGTCTGCTCCGACGCCAGTGGGCGCCAGAGGACCAAACCAACCGAAAATCGTGGCTCCACCCGTCAGGGGGTCATCAGTTCCATAGGCGCCAAGCCACCTACCCCGATCCGACCCTATATAAAGGGGGCACTAGAGGCGCTGGCACACAAGTCAAGTTAGATTCAAGCCATTTCACTCTAACCATATCCACCCACGCGTGCTAGGGTTTTTGATCGAACCAAAGCCCTTCCGCATTGTAATCGTGTTCTTGGGTTCATACAATTTGATCTCGCTTTCTCCTGGACGTAGAGTATTACGCCTCGACGGCGGCTCGAACCAGGCTAACTCTCGAGTCTTTTTCGTAGACTAGACCATTCGAATACGAAGAACGAACCGGTACTCCCTCTTATTACGTAAATTTTACTGTGCCGTTGGTCAGAACACTGACAGTTGGCGCGCCAGGAAGAGGGTTTTTGTGGTGCGTTTTCGCTTCGCTTTTCGATGACTTCGATTTTCACCTTGGTGGGAGAGACTTCGATTTCTCGCCTGCAATGTCGGAGTTTTGCGGTTGCCATCGCTCGTGATGGTCGATCGTGGAACACCCCCGTTTTCGCTGTCGGACAGGCCTTCCGTTTTGGGCGCCTGGATTTCGTCACGGACAGCGGCGGCGAGCTTCGTCTTCATGCTCCGAGCAAGCAGCTCTCGCCTCATCGTCGTTCGCCTCGTCGTCGTCTTCATAACAATGTGTTGGGCCATGACCTGACTCAGGAGTGTTTCATGCTCAATGCTCCCAAAGCTGCAGAAAACCCTACTCCCGGCAAAGGCCTAGACGACGACCCTTCTCCACCTCGTCGCGCTCTTTCCATCGTCGAAGATGCCCTCCGACGCAAATCTATAGCCGAGGGTGATGCTCAAGGTAAAGGTGCCGTTGCGATGAGCAGTGGCGCTCGAGCCCGCGCTCGTTCCACTTATCAGCAGATAATGGATGGCGGTACACCCGTCTTTGACACGCCATACGAGAACCTGGCGGCGGCAGCTTACGTCCTCCCCGAGTCCGCCACGCCCGACAACCCCAAGCTCAAAGAGACCTACGATCGTCTATGCGTCTACCTCGACAGCGCGCTTCAAAACCCGAACCATCGCTTCGACAGCACTCCAGGCGCACTGCTCTCACTGGCCAAGCGCCGACCGACAAAGTTTGGCCCGCGAGAGCCGTCGCGGTCAGGCCGAGGCGCGAGATCCATATCCACCAGCTGGCAACATTCGCCGGCGCCACGAGGAGCATCGTGATGCTCGTTACACGATCGAGGCGCGCAAGCAAGCCAAAAATAAGCGCTACGCCGAGTCCAGGCGAGAACGATCTCCTGATCGTCGCGGCCGTTGGCACAGCTACGACCACATTCGGAGCCTCAGCCCAGACGAGGTCGAGCCCGAGCGTTTAGGTCCCGGATTTAAGAGCACCTTTCCCGCAGAGATTTCGCGCTTCGACCCATCTCGTCAGATACACAAGTGAGACCAACCCTGCCTACTGGCTCGAGGACTATTGTCTTGCATGCAGAGTCAGGGGGCACCGATGACCTGTTCGCCATCCAGTACCTGCCACTCTTTCTGTCTGACTCAGCCAAGGGGTAGCTCGAGCACCTTCCCAGAGACAGCATCCACGACTAGACCGACCTCCGTCGTGTTTTCGTCGACAACTTCCAAGGAACCTACACGCGCCCAGGTAACTCCTGGGACCTGAAGAACTGTAAGCAGAAACACAGCGAATCGCTTCGTGACTACATCCAACGTTTCTCGCGTAAGCGAAATGAGGTGCCCGACGTGAGCGACGCCGACGTCATCAACGCCTTCACATGTGGCACGACATCCAAGGCGCTCATCCACAAGCTGGGGAGTAAAAACCCTCGAACAGTGCACGCACTTCTCGACATTGCCACCATCTTCGCCATCTAGGAGGAGGCCGTCCAAGCCAACTTCGACCGGGAACGGACCAAGGACAAGGACAAGTCCAAGGCCGACCGCAAGAACGACAACCGCTCTGACCGACGCTCTGACCGCAGGGACGATTGAGCGAGAGGCGGCTCGAGCAACAAGAAGCAGAAGAACCGTCGGCATGACGAGGAGTTCATGGGCGTCACCGAGCGACAACCCCGACCCCAAGCAAAGAAGCCAGTCGACCACAACAGCCGCTTTGAAAAGATGCTCGACAAGCCCTGCATGAACCACACGACCCCCGTCAAGCACACCTTGCGAGACTGCCACCTGATGAGGGCGTTCTACAGAGGTCATTTCCGACCCGACTCCCGCCAACCTCAAAATCCCGACCCTCCTACGAAGGAAGCCGAGGGCAACGCCGATAGTGCCTTCCCCGAGCCAGAGAACTGTCTGATGATCTTCGGCGGGCCAGTGGCTTACGAGTCACGGCGCCACCAGAAGCAGACATGGCAGGAGGTCAATCTCACCGACCCCGATGTGCCCACCTACCTCCGGTGGTCGGAGGCCCCAATCACCTTCGCCAGGTCCGACCACCGAACTACATCCCTCAGCCGAGGCGCCTTCCCCTGGTGCTCGATTCGATCATCGGCACCACGCGCATGACCAAGGTTTTCATATACGGCGGCAGCACCCTCAACATACTCTACATCGACACCTTCAAGGCCATGAAGCTCTCGGAGTCCGACCTCCGTCCGAGCCACGTTCCCTTTCATGGCGTCATCCTCAGGGGGCAGCGCAGTGCCTCTGGGTCAGATCACCTTGCCAATCACCTTTACCGACCGTGTCAACTTCAAGAAAGAGAAGCTTACCTTCAAAGTGGTCAACTTCTCCGACGCCTGCCACGCCATCCTCGGTCGACCCATCTACGCCAAGTTGATGGCCATCCCCAACTACATCAACCTCAAGCTCAAGATGTCGGGTCCCAAGAGGGTCATCACTGTGATGTCTCGCTTCAAGCACGCCCTTGCCTGTGAGCAGGATAGCTGTGAGCTGACCGTTGCCCTCGCAGGGTCGGCTCAACTCGAAGAGATCTGCAAATCCCAGGTGTTAGCTGCAACCCTTGACTCCAAGCCTTCAACCTCTACATCCTTTGAACCCGCCAACAAATCCAAGGTGATCATCCTTGACAACACCGACCCGATCAAGAAGGCCAAGATCAAGACAGCGCTCTTCAGCAAATAAGAAAGTGCGCTCGTCAACTTTCTCGTCTGAAATCGAGACATCTTCGCTTGGGCACCATCTGATATGCCGAGCATCCTGAAGGAGGTCGCCGAGCACTCTCTCAACATCCTTCTCGGGTTCCGACCGGTGAAGCAACGCCTCTGTTGCTTCGACGACGAGAAGCGCCGCGCCATTGGAGAAAAGATCGTCAAGCTGCTATATGCTAAGTTCATCAAAGAGGTCTACCACCCCGAGTTGCTGGCCAACCCAGTAATGGTTAAGAAGAAGAATGAAAAATGGAGGTTGTGCGTTGATTACAAGAGTCTCAACAAAGCATGTCTAAAGGATCCGTTTCCTTTGCCGCATATAGATCAGGTGGTCGATTTCACCGTCGGCTGTGAAACACTTAGCTTCTTTGATGCGTACTCCAGGTACCATTAGATTTATATGCACGGCTCTGACCAGCTGGCTACATCCTTCATCAGGCCGTTCGGCTCGTTCTGCTACGTCACCATGCCGTTCGGGCTCAAAAATGCTGGCGCTACGTATCAGCGCTGCATGCAGAAATGTTTCCAGGACCAACTGAGTCGAAATCTAGAAGTCTACGTCAACGACATTATCATCAAGACTCGGCAAGCTGTCGGCCTTATTGAAGACCTGGAAGAAACCTTCGCCAACCTCTGAAAGTTTCGCATCAATCTCAACCCCGAGAAGTGCGTCTTTAGCGTCCCCTCCGGCAAGCTTCTCGGGTTCGTCATCTCTGAGCGCGACATCGAAGCCAACCTCAAGAAGATCGCCGCCATCCGCAACCTTGGACTCATCAACAACGTCAAGGGGTCCAGAAGCTCACTGGATGCTTGGCAGCACTCAGCCATTTCATCTCCCGACTGGGTGAGAAGGCCATGCATTTTTACCGACTCTTTCGAAAGTCCGACCGTTTCACATGGACCGCCGAGGCCCAGGAGGCATTTGAGCAACTGAAGACTATGTTATCTACACTGCCAGTCCTGACCGCTCTGACCCCTGGTGAGCGACTGCTCATCTACATTTTTGCAACTATGAAGGTCGTCAGTACCGCTCTCGTCGTCGAGCAATCGGAGGTAGGCCGCGCCCTGAAGGTCCAACGGCCTGTTTACTTCATAAGTGAGATATTGGCCGATGCCAAGACTCACTACACTCAGGTGGAGAAGCTGCTCTAAGCCATCCTCATCACCAGCTGCAAGCTCCGTCACTACTTCGACAACCACTCCATCTGGGTGGTGACAAGCTTTCCACTCGGAGAGATCATCAACGGCAAGGACGTGGTCGGGCGCATCTCTATATGGGCTATGGAGCTCTTGGGCCACGACATTAGCTACGTGCCTCAGCAAGCCATCAAATCCTAGACCCTCATCGATTTCATCGCCGAGTGGACCGAGGCTCAAGAATAACCAAACCCCACCGACCTTAAGCACTGGATTATGTTCTTCGACGGCTCTTGCTGGCTGAAGGGCTCGGGGGCTGACGTCGTCCTCATCGACAAGTTCCGGTACGTTCTGCAAATCCATTTCCCTACCTCCAACAACGCTATAGAGTACGAAGCTTTGTTCCATGGCCTCCGAAGGCCATCACCCTTGGCGTTTGACGGCTCTATGTCAAAGGCGACTCCGAACTCGTCGTGAACCAAGTTATAAAGATATCAAGCTGTCGAGACCCCAAGATGGAGGCTTACTGTCAGGAAGTACACAAACTCGAAGACAAATTCAACAAGCTCGAGGTCCATCACGTTCTGTGCCATGACAACGAAGCTGTCGACACTCTAGCCTGAATGGCCTCGGGGCGGGATCTAGTCACTGACGACGTCTTTCTCGAGGTCCTCTCCAAGCCAACTATAAAGCTCAAAGATGATGCCGCCGACCCCCAGGTCAAGGTGGCAGTCGGCGAGCAAGCTCCAACCTTTGGGTCCAAGGTTATGGCCACCATCCACGACTGGTCCCAAGACATCTACATTTCTCTCCAAGATGGCACTCTTCCAACTGACGCCACCGAGGCCCGGTGGGTTTCACGTCGAGCCAAGGCTTACGTCATCATCAACAACGAACTCTACAAACGGAGCCCCAACGGCGTTATTCAGCGCTGCATCCCTCAGGCAGAGGGCCTCCATTTCCTCGATGACATCCACTCAGAAATTTGCAGGCACCACGCTGCTCTGAGGACCCTAGTCGGGAAAGTTTTCCGCCAGGGGTTTTACTGGCCCACAGCGGTCTCCGATGCCTAGAAGCTCATACGCTCCTGCAGAGGCTGCCAGTTCTACGTCCGATAGACGCACCTGCCGGCTCAAGACGTCTAAACAATCCCGATTACTTGGCCCTTTGTGATCTGGGGGCTTGATATCCTCAGGCCTTTCCAAACAGCGCCCAAGGGCTTCACCCACCTTTTATTCTCCGTCAACAAATTCACTAAGTGGATCAAAGCCAAGCCGGTCCCTTGCATCAGCTCCGACCGAGCTGTTAAGTTCATCCGCGACATCATCTGTCGATTCGGGGTCTCGCACTTCATTATCACTGACAACAGTACACAGTTTACCAGGAATTTTTTCAAGAATTCTGTGAGTACCATATCCAGCTCGACTTCGCCTCCGTCTCCCATCCGAGAACTAACGATCATGTCGAGCGAGCCAATGGGATGGTTCTCTAAGGCTTGAAGCCTCAGATCTATGACTCTGTCAGGTAGGCGGCCAGGTGGTGGGTCAAGGAACTTCCGTCCGTGTTGTGAGGCTTGCGAACGACCCCAACAGAACTACAGGGTTCACACCCTTCTTCATGATGTTTGGAGCTGAGGCCGTGCTCCCGACCGACCTTGACTACAACTCCCTAAGGGTCCGAGCCTACGACGAAGAGAGGTCAAAAGCGGCGCGGCAGGACGCTCTGGACCAGCTGGACGAAGCACGCGACGTGGCGATCCTACGATCGGCCAAGTACCAGCAGAGAGCTACAGAGGGTGCATCACAAGACCGATCACCACAAGTTGGCTCCACCCTGGGAGAGACCTTATGTAACCAAACGAGTCCTAAGGCCCGACGCCTAGAAATGGGCGACCGAAGTCGGCAGAGAGCTAGCCCACGCCTGGAATATCGAGAACTTGCGTCGTTTATACGCATAATAAAATCAGCTAAGTTTTTCATGCACATCTCGTTTTCATTAGCTTAAATACTTTGGACGGTGAAGCGTGGCCTGCCCGGCCACCCTTCATCGCCCGAGGGCTACTCTCAGTGTCCCTGTCTAAGAGTCGATCGTCCGCCCTTCTTATTTTCTCTAAGGCTCCACGCCTCATCATTTCTAAGGCTCCGTGCTTCTCTCGTTTCCTCGGGGACCGACCCCCGACTCGTGCCCAGCTCACGGGTGACCCTCGGACGTGCCGAAGTGGACTATGAGTACTTTCATTTAAGTGTTTCCTCACGGCTAACGATTGAGGACCCCACGTTGGTGACGCTCTAAGGCTGTATCGAGCCCGACACTCGACCCTACGAGCAATATCCGACCCAGTCGCTCAATCAACGCCCAACGGATTACGAAAAACGCTAAGTGTGAAACACTATCGATAGCACTGAAGGGGTCAGAAACAGTGACTTGCATAACTACAAACACCAAAGTTCAGATTGTTTTGCTGAAAATTATTTACAAACAAGTCCCTAACAACACAGATAACTACACGTGAGGAGTCAAGTGCCCGAAGCTCTCCCGGAGGAAGTTCAGCCCTCGGTTGTCACACCCGGTTTTAAGGCTAAAACCAAGTGACCCTTTATGTGTGCCCAGAAATCAAATTTCACACATAAAGTGACTTCATTAATGGTAAAATAGAACAATGTCACGAATAAAGAGAATTAAAACGATTACCGAATTGCAGCAGAAAAGAAAACCAAGCGTGACATAGCTTCCACATGCAGTCGACCGAAGAGACGGCAAACCTAAACTTCCACTTTTGTGTCTTCAACGTCCTCTTAAACTTTGCTTTCTACTGAGCAACATTGATAAATGCAAGGTTGAGTACGGGATGTACTCAGCGAGTGTGGGAAAAGATGATATGTGGTAGCAAACAAGGCAAAGGCAACATAGGGTTCTTTTGCATAAACGCACACAATAGAGACACACTTTCTATTAAGCACCTATTTACTAAGTGAAAGACATCGCATCTATAAACCAACATGCTTACAGCCTACCCGGCTGCAGCACCAACATCAGAACCAATCAGTCTCCCACTGTGCTCACCAACCAAACCATACCAAAATTCCACTAATCATGTGAGGGTCCATGCAATGCTCGTGACCGTGAGCATGGCTGTCATGACAGTCTTAACTCTGCAAAGATTGTACATAATTCCCCATGAGAAGTGATTTCATCCCCTCTTTCCAGGTGGACTAAAGAATCTCCATTACGCCTGTGCTGACCGAGCACTCGCACACTTACTTTAGTGTGAGGGCCAAGAGATCACTTCAAGGCTTTTTCATGACTTCCACCAGCTCGTACGTGCCCACTAAGGTTTCACCCGTCGGGTACTAACCGAAATCTCGAGAGGCCCCCTCTTATGCCGAATGGTTCTCGGGAGTAACCCTCCCTTCCCCACACATCTCTCCAGGCGGATCCAGGCATAACCCGCTTTCCCCGCTCCACCGTTTGGCATGCACAGAACTGGTTTTCATCACTTACTACGTCAGGCCGCGCCCATTCTTGGCATCGTGGCTGTACAGGAACACATGGGTGGTCGCTCCACAAACCGGTCCTTTGATTTGGAAAGATAACATACCAAAGGACAGTGCCGGTAACCCCGCACACAGCCCTACACCAACCATATTTCCCAAATCACTAATCTCCAAGTTACTATTAAATCATCCGTTAATCCTCGTGAAGCAAGTATGACAATAGTTCAAGTTAATATCACCCATCTCGACAACAGCAAGCTAAGCATATAATCTACCCAACAAAAAGGTAAACTAGGACGACAAGGCATAATAAGGAAACTAGTTGAATTCTTAATAGTAGGTGCGCATTCAATTTGACACAAGCATGCAATCTATAAGATAGAGATTTTATAAAATAGGCACAAGATGGTCAAGGACACTTGCCTTTGTAATTGTATTGCTGCTCAATGATCTTGGAGTTCTGATTCTTGAAGTCCTCGCAAGCGGAGCCGAAGCGTATTCGTCTAAGCGTGCAACAACCGACAACCAAACAATCAAGCAACCAAAACTAAGAATCATATGCAATATTGAAAGGTCATTATGGAGTGATAAAAAGGTTGAGGGACTCACAAAGGATTCTACTACAACATGGAAACTTCAAGGTATTAGATGATAACAAGTGATGAACGGAGGCAACACGTCTGGCTGCGCACAAACAGCATTGCAAAGACATGTGCGTTCCCGATGATTGACTGTAAGATTCAAGAAATTGTTTGAACAGAAACATGTGAAATTTTCTGGAACACGATGGAGACATGATAGCTTGAACTAGATTTAACCTGAAAAGCAGATCGATGAACTGGATCTGGTATTTGTTTTGCAGTGGTAGTCCATGAGGAAATCACGTTCCTGGTGGAACCGTGAGGAATCTTGGCAAATCCTTTGGGGGTTGAAAAGGGGACTTTCTGGAACATAACATGGTATAAGAGTTTCATCAGGGGGATGGCCGAAATTGAGGAAAACAAGAAAGAGATTACCGATCCACGCGCTGAACAGATCTGGATCAGGGAGCAGTAGTCATTGTGATGTAGATCCCGAAAGCTACCGAACTACAATGGTTATGATTTTTGGATATGTTGTAGAGGACATCAAGGTGCACCTACTGACAAAATTTGGTGCAATTTGGTTGGGTACATCTCCGGGAACGTCGATCAAAATCAAAGCCAGAGTGGCTGGTCGCGATCTGCTGGGAAGAGAGAAATGTGAGGGCGGTTGGACGAGGACGTGGGGAGTTGAGGGGATGGTGGGGAATATAAAGGGAAAGAGATATTTTATGAGTTTGTTGCGAATTTGTTTTGTTATTGGAAACTCATAGATTAATTTGGGGCGCCGGATCTAGATCGGATGGATTGGATTGAAAGAAACACATGGATTAGCTGACCTTTGGATTTGAATCGGATTGGATGAGGTTAATTGGGTGACGTGGCATAGATCTAGACCTTTGATTTCAAGGTTAATTGGGTGAGCTCGGTCCCTGGTGCTCTAGTGGCTGGTTCTCGACGAAAATAATGGAAAAAAAGAGGACAAGGTGGGGATTCTCACCACGGGCTCGAGCGAGATCGGGGAACGCAGGAGATGGGGGCACGACGGCGACATGCTGGCGGCGATCTTCGGCGGTGGCGAGGGCGACATCCAAGAACCGGCTGGGGGCGAAAATCGGGCGGGCAGGGGCGACGGGGAGCAGGGAAGGCCGGCACGAGGTCGGTGGTGGCCGGGCGGTTCCAAGGGGTGGCGCGACAGGCGGCAAGGGTTTCAGGTTTTGTCGAGGAGAGAGAGGGCCGAGCGGCGCTGTTTCGTAGGGGATTTATAGGGGATATAGGTGCGGCTAACTCGGGCAAGTCGTGGCACGAGATTAGGGGAGAAATCCCACGGAGATTGAAAAACAAAATTGGGGCGGCGCGCGCGGCTGTTGCGGAGGCGGGCGGAGGAAGGGGATGACAAGCGGGGCCCTGTCGGTCAGAGCGAGGGAGGGAGAATGGGGTCATGGCTGGGCTTGGGCTGCGGTGGGCCGCGGGGATTTTTTTTCTTTTTTTTTCTTATTTCCTTTCTATTTCTTTTCTTATTCACTTTTAATACTTTATTATTATTAGATTATTTGAAAATGAGAGGATTAATTTGAAATATTTTCGGATAAATGCATTTCACTTTATTTGAACCATTTCAAATAAAAACATATTTTAAGACATCTCTTTCTAGAATCCAAAATTCAGGAAAACCTCTTTTCTTTCCTTTTGTTTATTTCATCGATTATAATTTATTTTATCCAATTATTTTATTTTGAAACAATAGAAGAATATATTTGAAAGTATTTGAGATAAATTAATTTCAAACGTTCATTGAAACCTTTTCAAATAAAACAAAATTTTATAATAAAAATCATACTTTCAAGATATCTTTTCAAAAATTAAAATTGTGAGAAAGCACCCTCTTTTTTTTGTAAATCAAATAAAACTTGCTTCTAAATACCAAAAATTATTTTACAAGATTATTTCCAAAACATTGAAATAATTTGAGATAGATTCATTTTACTTCATTTGAAAGTTTCCAACTAGAATCAAAGTTCACAATAAAATTATGTTTTAAAGACATGTTTTCAAAAATCAAATTTAGGGAAAACACCTCTTTATTATTTTTTTTATCAAATAAGATTGGTTTTAAGATAAATACAAAATCATTTTATTAAAGTAAGATAATATTAGACAAAAACATTTAAAACTTTATTTTCAAGGAAATTTTGAATACTTTTAAAATTGAGAACAAACCAATAATAATTAAAATTATTTAAATAATTGGAAATTTTACTTTATTTTGGTGAAGAAAAGTTCACATCCCCAAATTGAAAAATTTGGGGTGTGACATTGGTGGTAGCCGGAGATGATGTTCTGAGCCTGGTGCTTCACTTCATCGTGCAGCCTCAACATCTTCGCTTCCGACGTACCAGCAGCTAATCCCTCGGAGATGAACCCAAGGTCGGCGTCGGGATAGTGCGACCGGGTGTGCGCCGGAGTCAACGCCGCACCGTCCTGCAGCGCCACCACTAGCTCGAAGCTACTGAGTTCAGGGAGTAAGTGCATCCCTCAGACCGTGTGATTCGCGGCGATGGACTCTTCACAAGCGTCAGCGAAGACTTGGCGCAGGAGGGAACGAACTCCCCCGCGCAGCGTTCGAAACTCACCGACCACATCTGCATCAAGCAAGACATTAAGGGCCCGACCCCCAAAAGTTGACGAGCAAAGTAAGTTCTTACCATCACGATCCTTCCTCGCAGCTTCGGCTGCAGCACGTTCCTCCGTCAGCTCTCGGCGAAGCTGGGCCACCGCTGTCTCATGGAACTCCCGCGCCTGCGCCAAGGTGGCGGCTGAAGACTCCCTCAGCCCTGCCAGCTCCGTCGAGAGCTTCTTGACCTCCTCCTCGGCCACCGCGACACGTGCATCCAAGGCGTCTCGGCTCTCCCAGGCAAGGCAGCAGAGCTCCTCGGATCGAGCGAGGGCGCCCGCGACCGACTCACGGGCTCCCTCGATGGCGCGCGTCTGGTTCCGCAACTCCTCCATCTTCGCAGTCTACCGGTCGATCTGCTGCTTGAACTCTACGCAACACAGTGAACTTCAGCGCGCCGATCAACCAAAGCTAAAGGATGCTAAGGCAAGAACACTTATGCACGACGGTGAACCTAGCGGACGCGAGCTCTTTTGAGAGCTTGGACTTTTCCGCGCGCAGCCGGGCCACCTCCCTCTGGGTTTCGATGCCCTGCTCGAAGCAGATCTGGGAGCTGCGCTCGACCGCCTCAGCAGCGCGGCGTTGCTCGGCAGCAACCTTCCTGACCTCCTCGAGGTCGGCACGGGTCTTCCCCACCTCTTCATGCAGCACGTCGACCTCAGCCTGGAGAGACTCTTGCAAGGGGCGACCAGCCGCCTAACGGAGAGTCTCCTGCATTAGACCCTTCACTCAGCATCGCAACCAACTAAGGTTTGTAAAAACTAACCCAATAGAAATCTTAACTTACCCGGCACTACCGCGTGTAGGGATCCCAGAAGAGGTCCCGACACTCAAACAGGTACTCCGACGCGCCACTAAGGCGCGAGTGAGCCTCGACGACAAGGTGGCTCGCCACCGACGCTTGGCTGTCAAGGTGGACCCAGGCCTCTCTGACCGCCTCATTTGAGGCAACAGTAGCAGGAATTAGCACTGCCTACTGGTCCATGTTGATCGGCAGTGTCGGCTCCCTCGGCGCTTGGGGTTGCACCGGCTCCCTCGACTCTTCCTCGGCGACAGCAGAGGCCTGCCCCGTCGGCTCTCCGGAGATCAGCGCCTGTGACTCCGACGCCTCGGTAGCATGAGGAAGTGCCTGGGTCAGGGACTGTGCCTGCACCTGCGCCTCCGACACATCAGCAACAGGTGCTGGCGACGATGACGGCGTCGGCTCCATCATCCCCGGGGCGGGACATGATCCCAGCTCCTAGAACCCCTCATCACTTGCGCTCGGGGGCTGGGCTCCACCTGCTCCGGCGTCGATGCTTGGGGCTGCACTTGCGCCTCCCTGGCATCAACATCTGCGGCCCCGACATCAGCAGACTCCACTTGGACTTCCCCGGCATCAACATCCAGAGGGCTGGACTTCGCCCTCCCCAGCCTCTGCGTCCGGAGAAGGGGAAGTGCTCTCTTCACCCGTCTCCTCCCTCTCCTCGGGGATTGGCTCGGACGGAGGTGGTGCGGCTCCACCAATTTGCGGGCTCAACGGCCGCCGCACTTTGCGCCAACGACGACGACGAATGTGCAGCGGACTGCATCGACCCAACAGTTGCGATTTCTCCCTCAGACGCAGAGCCTGCCGCATGGGCCCGCTCCGCGGCAATTGAAGACGGGGAGCTGCGCAAACAAATAGACGCGATCACGACACTACCAACGGTAAGGTAAAACATGATAAGTTAACTAAAAGTATAGGAACTTACGCCTGCTACACTCGGACGGGAAACGGGAGGCCTCGGCTCGGCGCCGGCTGTCCGATCCTTGCCCCCACAGCGATGGTGACTATAGGCGCTTAGGGGTCGACGGAGGTCTTGACCACCTCCGTCCTAGCCCTCTTCAAAGAGGGCTCGGCCATGTTGTCCCGCTCCCTGCGGCGAATGCGCTCATTCAGCGGCACGCCATCCGAAGAATCGGAGTCGTTCAGCGCGACGACGGCAGAAGGCCCCGCTACAACAGGGGCAGCAGCAGCAGCGACAACAGGAGCATGGGATGACCACCCTGGTGCCTCGGGTGTAGAGGGGCCGGTCCGCCGGCCATCTCAGTCACCACGTCCCTCCAGAATCCGGCCTATCCGCATAATCAGGCTGTCCACCGACAGCTCGAACCGGATCATTTCCCGCATGCCGTCGAACCGGCCGGTGTAGTCGCACAGGAGTCGGGGACGCAGGCGGAGAGGATGGACACGGCGCTTGACGAAGGTTGCGACGAGCTTGGTGCCGTTCAAGCCGTCTTCTTGCAGCTCCTCAATCCGTCGGAGCAGCAGGTCGAGTTCATCTTCTTCCTCGGCGATGAGCCTCGCGTCCCACGTGTCCAACACTTGGACAGGCTCGTCGCTGAACGGCGGTAGGCCGAGGGCGGCATTGTCGAGGTAGAACCAACCCCCATGTCACCCCTTCAAAGATTTCTTTAGCGGAACGTCAAAGTACTCTGACGCCCGGTTGTTGCGGAGACAAATCCCAGCGCCTCCAACGCTTCGGATAGCTTTGCCCTCCTTCTGCTGCGAGACGTGGAAGAAGTACCTCCACAAGTAGAGGTGCATATTGATGTCGAGGTACGCCTCACAGAGCATGACAAGGCAAAAATCTGCAGCACCCCATTTGGGTTGAGGTGATGGAGGCGGACGCCGTAGTAGACCAGCAGCCCACGGAAGAAGTTGGAGCTGGGCAGCGCTAGCCCACGCTCATGGAAGTCGATGAAAGAGACCACCACGTTGGGCCCCAGCGCCGGTGTAGGCTCCTTGATTGCCGGCCGCCACCGCGTGACCTCCCTTGACAGGAGAATGCCAGCCTTGGCATAGTTCTCGAGGGCCCCTCAGTGACGAACGACCTCTTCCAAGGAGAGTCGGCCATGGCGATGAAGACGAAAGCACGAACGACGATAGAGCGCGAGGAAGACGAAGGCGAGGGCTCGTGCATTTCTAGATTTCGAAGCGAGTAAGGACGAATGGGAGGCCAGTTGAGGCCTTTTATTCAAACCGCTGTGTTGATGCGATGGCCCGTCATGATGGGCGACCGAACTGTCAGGTTCCCACAAGCCTCGATACCCACTCATCGACAAATGGGCCCGTTGCAGACTTCGGAAACCTCCGTCGGCGGGTGCGGTAACTGCGCACTCCAGCCAAGGCAGTAAATGCCTGGCGGGCGTCCTTTCGACAGGATGCGCCCATGCGAACCGTCTTGTTTTCTGGGCCGTTCAATCATTTGACCCGACTGTTTGGATGGACTAGGGGTTACAGTTCCCAAACGTTATATCCGCCGTCCACGTGGAGGCCACGTAACCTTGCGATCGTCGGAGCCATTGCCGACATCCGTTACTAACGCCGTGGGCCATCGCACGGACCAGGGCAAATGAAAGATCAGGCGATAAACCAACCGACCCGATGCTTACTCGGGACGCTGATCATGGGAAATGACTGGCCTGCCCAGTCAGACCTAAGCGTGATGCTGATCATGTGACAAGGCCGGCCCGACCGACTCAATCTAGTCTCTGTCCTGACACTCAGCTGGAAACGAAAATCAGTTTTGAACTGACCCCGAAGGTCAGAAGCTATCGATACGAAGATTTAGCCCCGCGACCGACCCTTCGGCTCGCTCAGGGGCTCGGAGGCTATGACCTACGGGCGCGCTCGCGCGCGCCCTTATGATTTCTACACAACGAAGACGAAGATTTAGCCCCACGATCGACTCTTCGGTTCTTTTGGGGGCTACGCCCTACGAGCGCGCTCGCGCGTCCCCGTAGGATCAACCATCGACGACCGACGACAAAAACAAAGATTCATCCCTCGACCGACCCTTCGGATCGACCGGGGGCTCGATGCTACGACTTACGGGGGCGCTCGCGCGCCCCCGTAGGATCAAGCATCAGACTTTGACGAAGACCAGCATAGCGCCGCCTCAACAAAGATTGCAAACGGCGCAGGGCTCAGGGGATATGTCGAGATAGTATATCTCTGGTACTTACGGATCTGGCCTCTACGTGAAGGCCCATCTACAAACTATGGCCCACGGCCCATCTGCAGTCCATGAAAGACTCAACCAGATCGAAGACGACGGCTCGGCCCCTAGGGGTCGAGAATCAGAGCCAACCGCTTTCAGCACCTGCGCCATAATCGTCAACACAGTCCCGACCCCCGAAGGCCGAGACTGGGCGACGACAAAACTTGACCGCCCATCCAAGGGCCGGCCACCGCTCCAACGGCCAGGCCTGACGGACGCAGAGATTCCTGACGACATACAGCAAGAGAAAAAACAACTAGGCTGGGGCGGTAAAACATTTTAGAAGCACGTAAAACAATCCGGCGAGAGGTAAAGTTTCTCGTTGGGCGGTAAAACCAAACTGTAAAGTAACTATTATCCCCCAGCGGTGAACAAAAGGATGAATGAAAGACGTCGACCGTCTGCTCCGACAACAGTGAGCACCAGAGGACCAAGCCAACCGAAGACCGTGGCCCTACTCGTCAGGAGGTCATCAGTTCCGTAGGCGCCAAACCACCTTCCTCGGTCCAGCCCTTTCCACCAAGGGCGCTAGCACACAAGTTAAGTCAAGTTAGATTCAACCCATTTCACTATAACTATATCCACTCACGTGTTAGGGTTCTTAGATCGAACCAAGTCTCTTCTGCATTGTAATCGTGTTTTTGAATTCATATAATTTGATCTCGCCCTCTCTTGAATATAGGGTATTACGTCTCGATCGGCGACTCAAATCAGGCTAACTCTCGAGTCTTTTCATAAATTAGACCATTCAAATATAAAGAGCACGCTGATACTCTCTGCGATTATGTAAATTTTACTGTGCCGGTGTTCAGACCACTGATAGAATGGATAAAGTATATGAGAAACATGTGCCTAACCTCCTTGGAACCTGAAAAATTTTCTTTTTTTATATTTTTTTATAAAATTGAACTGATTCTTATAAAATTTCTATATAAAATCTGTAAAATTCCTAAGTTTCAAAAAATTATGTAAATATGGCGCGTCCCGCGGTTCCGAAGCCGAGCAAGCCGCGCGTCCCGCGGTTCCGAAGCCGAGCGAGCCGCGGGCGCTGAAATCGACTGAATGGTATTCCGTTCAATGCGCTATGATCTCCACGCGGCAAGCATCGAGCCCAGGGCCGCACGGATTCGCGGTGCGGGAGGTCCGCAGTGAATTTTTTTTTCCATCCCTAGAACAGCGGATTCTGCGACCCTTTTATTTCGTCGTCTCTGTTTTTTCTTCCTTTACTCCATTTCGCACTAATGCTCATTCTACAAAGGTGCGGTTCAGTTTTATTGAAATCAATCCAGTTCAGTTTTATTGAATGGTCAATTTTTTATTAAAATTGATGACACTGTAGCAAAATGATAAATCAAAAACTGCTACAGTACCAACTTTTGAGAGGAATAAGTCTTATCCACCTTCAGTTTTCGTCTTTCATCCAAAATATTGAGTATTTTGACTCACTTAACTTTTCAACCCATTCATTTTACCGTTGATTTTATTTTAAATTAGAAAACAAATACTTAACAAGCTCAACAAATTATAAAACTTTGCAGAGGTATAAATCATTTTATAGGGAACAAATTTTGTTGCAGGACCAGTTTCAAATTCAAATCACATTTTACTTTACCAATTTAGAAAGAGAAATAACTATAAAAAATAATCTAGATCCCTGAAACTATACGACAAAATTTTATATATTTTTTCTAAATTCATGTAATTCTAGCTATTTTCATTTTTTCACATCCATTTTCTTTAGAAATTTTAAAATTTTACATTTTGAATTTGAATTCAAATTTAAAATTCAAACAGAGAGCTAAGTCACCGTCCCGTTATAAATTTGTTTTCTAAATTTTGTAAAAATAAATTTAGTTTGAATTTGGAGATGAGTGAAAAATAAAAGTTGTTCCTCACAGAGAGTTGTTTCGTACTGCACTGTTTCAAATTCATCTGAGTTAAGAAAGTTATATTTTTGAGGCAAAACAGAAGGCTACTGCTGAGTCACTGTCCCGTTATAAATCTGTTTTCCGAATTTTGTAAAAATAAATCTCTTTCCATTTTGGAGATGATTCCTAAATAAAAGTTGCTCCTTCGTTAAGAGATCTATCATCCTAAAATTTTTAAAATTCATCAGAGCTCATAAAATCATGTTTTTGAAGCAAAACAAAAGGCTGCTGCTAAAAAACCAGAAGGCTTTTTTTTCTTTTTTTGATTTTCCCCGAATTTTGTGCAGCCTTCTGTTTTGCCTAAAAACATGATGTCTCGAACTTGGATGAATTTGAAACTTTATAGGATGATAGATCTCTTCATGAGAAATAACTTTTTGTTTCAGACTCATCTTCAAATTCGAAACAGATTTATTTCTACAAAATTTGGAATACAGATTTATAACGGGACAATGACTTAGCTCTCTGTTTGAATTTTAAATTTTAATTCAAGTTCCAAATGTGAATTTTTTTAAATTTCTAAAGAAAATGGATGTGAACAATGAAAGTACTTGAAATTATATGAATTTAGAAAAAAATAAAATTTTGTCCACTGTTTTAGAGATCTAGATTTTTATGGTTATTTCTCTTTCTAAATTTGTAAAATTAAATGTGTTTCAAATTTGAAATTTGTCCTAAAACAAAATATGTTCCCTATAAAATAATTTAAACATCTGCAAAAATTTGTAATTTTTTGAGGTCGTTAAGTATTTGTTTTCTAATTTAGAATAAAACTAAGCTAAATCGGGTGTTCACGGCAGCACGGAGTGCCACATCGGTAGTTCACGTCAGCAATAAATGTCACGTCACTTTGGCACTCGAAACTGTCCAAGGAAAAAAAATAAACTGGTTGAAAAGTTGAGAGAGTCAAAATAACCGGTATTCTGGATGAGAGACAAAAATCGAACAGCTGCAATAGTTGAGAGAAATCGATAGAACTTATTCCTTTTTCAAACCATATTCCAGACTTCCGTGTTGCATAGCGCACACGCATGTGCGCTATTGTTATCAAGCATGGAGGATTCTCCCGCATGGAGAAAAACGACGACGATGATGTCCGCAGCTGCGAACGCCGCCGCACCGGCCAGCTTGGGGCACGAGCTCCGAGGGGGGGCATGCCCTAACGGTCGGTCCGGGGCGTCCGCAGCTAGGGACATGGTAAAAAAATCGGCGCATCCCCTCGCGACAGCCATGACTGGGGGGGGGGGGGGGGGGGGGCAATCGACTGTCAAACCTAAATATGAGGTCTACTCACACGTGGTGGCTTGCTGCTCAAGTTTCTAGAATGTGGTAGGTCTACTCGGCGTTTATAAAACAGTTGTTAGATGTATCATCACGTTGTCGAGCATGTGTCAGCTCTTAGGAAATGTTGTTCTTTGTGTAGAACATTCTGGAGAGACTGGGTTGGCTAGCATATGACATGTGTACTGCTGGAACTCAAGGTGCACATCTACTTTTATAGGTAAAATCTCAAACGGCACAACAGCGGGAACATGAACAAAATAAATTAGCATGTGTACTGGATCAGTATTCACTAAATTAAGGAATTCAATTTAGAGCTTTGAGTGCTACAGAAGAATGAGAGGTGTTGTGTGGTTCGCCTCCATAAACGTAAACATAATGGAATGAAAAAATAAAGGTATCATAAACTTTTGGTCCTGGAAAATAAATTTTTCTGAGACAAATTTTGGTGCTCTCAAAAAAAAAAATTTCTAGCATCAAAAGTTTTTTAGATAATGGAACAAATATTCTGGCTGCTACATCTTGCATTTATACTTTTCTTCGTATAGTCTGTAGCAAGTCGGTAGCTTAGCTTGTTCAAGTGCAAGTTCCTCATTATATTGCTTCTTATTTGATAAAAATAGGAAAAAAAAAAGTTGTACCAAATCTGATGCGAGATTGATTTGGTGTTAATACTTATATAGTGTTATAAGATTCTTGTATAATAATTTTCCCATGTATATAATGAATAG
>BCLG01003799.1:20617-45574 GCA_001602295.1 Zoysia matrella
TTAGATAATTCTCCGGCGCATTGCCGCGGGACTTTATGATGATTAGATGATAACATAAAAATATAATTCGATAGCTAACAATACAATAACCTTAAAAAGTTATATATAGATTAGTGAGGTTTCACTCATTCAAGAAGATATGCATGGTTCACAAATGAAAATTATTTAGTACATTGTATTGATAACTAAGGATTAAAAAGTTTCTAACACAATTAGTAAAAGAAGAGAATAGTGTCACATGAATGAGGCGTATGAAGAAGATCTAAGATCCTGCCATATACCCAAGAGACCAAAATTTTTATGAACCTATAAATATGCACATGAAATTCTAAATGAGAATATAAAGAAATTCTTGAAGGACTTAATTAGCATTTCTGTAGTACGAATGAAAATCATAGGATATATGGGATAGAATTATTTTACGAAATTTACATAATGTGGAGGGTACGAAAGTACTGTGTAGTAGACAAAATTTGTGACCAAAACCGAAGGGAGATATGAGAAAAAAACATATGGTACGTAAAAATTGAACCACCATACTATAGGAAAAGTTGCACATATAGAAGATTAGGGGATTAATTGCATTTGAACGAAATTTGAACGAAATTAGATTAGCGTCCTCACGCCCAAACTTTTGGATCAGCGGCTGCAACAGCGCACTATGTTAATCGACGAAGCGGAGGCCGCGAAGCCACATCATATCTGCCTAGATAAAGGTGGCGCCCTCCAACGGCGGCTTCCTCCTTGGCCGCTGCAGTGCCGTGCCCACACGGCCTCGTCGCCTGCGACTGCTGCTCAACTCCCCGTGGGGGCTTGCTCCTGCACCCGCCTCCGGGTCGTGTTTCTCGAAGCCGCGACCCACCTATTCGCCCGGTGAGCCCCCATCTCTACGGACTGATTGCCCGCTTTCCTGGAAATGTGTTATGTCGGTTTAGTGGCCTGGCGGCTCAAATCAGCGATGGAGCCGCTCCCCCCTCTCTGCGTGGTGCTAGGTGCGCGTGAGTGGAGGGAAGGCGAAGAAGAAGAGGCGTGGAGAAGAATCGTGCGGGCGGGCAGGGAAGACAAAGAGAAGAACAGTCCTGACCAAAAGTTACCGGTGATTCAACGGTTCAGATAAAAAAGATACGTGGATCATTGAGAATTCAGCAATGATTGTTAGTGGGTAGTGCAAATATAGATATTATAGATTCTCGTCCTGTTTATTTGCCTGTGAGGTAATTTACCTGTTATTTATTTATTATTCTAATACTCGATAGGTATTTGCCCCTATTTGCCTATGGAGATAATTTATCTAGAGAATTACTATTAAGAATGTCCTGGGATCATCAGGATACGCAATCTTGTATTGTTCCTTCAAGGTAATTATTTCTTTCTTAACACTCATGCCTATCACAATTAGTTGGTTTTTTATTTGGATGTAGTATGTCTCGGAGTCTGATTGTGTTGAATATAAGGAGTTTTGCTGTGCTTGTAGAAACTAGCTTGCTTTAACTGACTGGAACCATTGACTTTAGCTTGGCTGATATAGTGATATGTTTGTATCCTACATTCTACCAGGAAAAGCCTATATTTGCATTTGGCAACCAGATGGAAATTGACATGTTAGAAACAACTCTATCAGGAAAAGTCTATATCTGCTTTTCGCAACCAGATGAAAATTGACATGTTAGAAACAACTCTAAATGCTCTACAAGATCTCTCGCATGACAGATCCTCAATGAACATGGTAGAAAGATGTTATACTCAACAGTTTCTTAAACTAATGGAAATTGACATGTTAGAAATAACTCTATCGGGAAATGCCTATATTTGCTTTTGGCAACCAGATGGAAATTGACATGTTAGAAAGAACACTAAATGCTCTACAAGATCTCTCTCAGGACAAGATCTTCAATGAATATGGTAAAAAGATGTTATACTTTATACTTGCAGTTTCTTAAACTAATGGAACAGGTAGTGCTTCTGCTTTAAATTGTGTCGTTTAAATTTCTCCTTTCCTCAGTTCCTCTAACATAACACAGCTCACAAATACACAGAACTTCATCCAAGTGCATGGGTTTTCCTCTTCTTAAGGTTTTAAGGTGCAAGATAATTTCAATTTTCATTTTAGTATGATAAAAAAAAAATTGTCTTCTTATTGAAGTTGCAAGGGTCACATGGTGTCAACATAGTTATACCCACTGATCTTAGATTTGACAGTGATTTGAAACTTCATGACTGTTCCTATTCTATATTATCTCAAACCCAATCTCCGCATGGTGAAGAAATAAACCTACATTACCCTGATTTGGTCTCATGTCTTCTGTTGATACTATTGAATCTATATTCCAACCTAATCACCTAAATACTCAATGCGCCTTCAAGTATAGCCCCACCATTCTAAAATAAAACATACTTATCATTCTGAATGCTTGACAAATTATTTTCTTCAAAGGTTTCATATTGACAACCCAAAAGCGGTCGAATTCACTGCTGATACAAGTGCCAATTCACATTCCTGAATACTAGAAATTTTTGGGAGTATCAGATGTTACAAAGCAAGTGGAGTAACATATATACCAAAATCACCGACGATGAGGACATAGATTTGGATGAAAGGTCCCACGCTGTCTTGCTCCCAGTTGCTACTCCGGCCACCGATGTCCTTCCGGCACCGCTGCACAACCGACTACAGCGATGAGTCCCCACAATATTCAAAGGCGGCATGGATTCCTACGCCTGCTCCTTGGCCCATGCAGCAAACTATGTTGGCGATGCAAGGATCCAGCCGGAAAAATGCTAGATCCGCCCCATTAGGGACGGAGCTACCATACAAGCACTGGGGTCACTTGACCCCAATGGTTTCCAGCAAAATCGAAGGAAATCACTGTTTAGCACTGTTTAATAACGTAATTAACCCATTAATCAAGCTAAGTGATCCCATGGCACTGACAGGCTGGCTCCGCCCCTGCGACACATGATCCTTGTATCTCCATCATCCTAGCACCTCACACCGCCATGAGATGGTAGTCAGTGGTGGAGGCGGAGGTGGAAGAAGGTCGGTGTCACAAGAGAGAGAGAAGGAGAGAGGAACCAGATCAGGTGGCTGGCCCAGATGAAATTTCTGATTTGTGCGAGGAGGCAAGCCGCCGATCACAAGGTGCGCTTGCGGCGTGGAAGAGAGGGAGAGGCGGTGGCAGACCCTGCAGTACCATGCACCATGAGTTGGTTGTGGGACTGGGTGTGGCGGGCCCAATGTGTCGCGTGTGATCAGAGATGCGTTGGATGCAGATCAAACGATTGAAATCTTGAGTTGGCAGAAAGGTGAAGATCGCCAATTCATACTTTTAAGAGGAGTATAGATATAGATGCATAGAAAATGAGGAGAAAGATAGAGTTGTATTAGAAAACAAAAATGTTTATATTCTGTGTGATAAATTTTGAATCATAAAGCTAGCAACACTTGTAAATTGTAAGTAGGAAGGAGGGAGTAGTTGCATTCGTCTTCCTTGTAATTTGTCATAGCCATGCCCAAATCAACTTGAGTTTGTCTGTGTACAAATCACATTGAAGAGCATGGCGAAAGGCAATCGAAAGTTGATCTGTAGCTCTGGATATTTCAATCGAAAATGTGTTCCAATGGAAAGCGTGGCAAGACGATAGAAGGGCCCGGTTGGCAGTCATGAACCACGTCCATCTGTACGCGATTTGTGTCAGTCGACTCTTTTTATTATTAGACACAACCGCACAAAACAATCAAATGTGACGTCTGACACGCGAATAAAAAGATTCCATCTACTCTCTGCGTACCTAAATTCTCGATATTTTTTATTTTTAATCACCATGTTTACTATTCATCATATTCAATTTTTGTTTCAAATATAAAAATAATTTAGTGATGTTCAAGCATACTCTCTCTGTTCTTAAATTGATGTCTCTGTTGACTTTAAACCTCAACTTTGACCATTCACCATTTGTCTTATTCAAAAAATTATGATAAATTTCATATATTTTGTTATAATTTGATTTATCATCAAATGTATTTAAAACAAGGTTCAAAATTTTACTGATTTGAACTAATTGTTTGTTTGAAAGATTTAAAGTCAACGACGACATTATTTTAAGAACGAAGAGAGTGTATCGTTATAAACTTAATCATAACAAAATAAATAATAATTTTATAATTTTCTATCGACCCATGCGTGCTCCCGTCAGGTGTCAGGTTCTTATTGAATTTAGATTTTTTCAGTGAACCCAGCCCAAACAGATAGAGGTACGGTGCTAAAGGGCGTTATCCTTTCTATCGACAGCTCCCTCAGTTCTCTCCGCGCTCCCAAGAACAGCTCCCACACACCACGACACCTGCGCCCAAATCCACTGTCGCTGGTTTTTCCCCTTCGAATCCCACACCGGCCATGTTCCCTCCATCCAAGATGCATCCCCGAATAAAATGCTCCCCAGCGGCGCGAACGAAGGCGACGACGAGCTTCGGAACAAGGACAAGAAGTGTCGAGAGGTCACGCTCTGTGGGTACCTCGACGCGGTGGTGGTCTTCTTCAAGACGGTGGTGGTCTTCTTCAAGACCACAGCCGGCGGCGCGAGCGCGTTGGCATGCTAGGTAGGGAAGTCGTGTCACGACTAAAAATGGCAACAGACACAGCGCCAGCGGATACTCTCTCTATTCACCCGTACCTACAGTGTATATTTACCCGCAATGGGTAATAATCCATACCCATTACCCGCAGATAATTCATATCCACGGGCATACCCGTGTGCCCGAAAATAACCATGAAAACAGCCTCACAGTGCCATAAATCAAACATAGTTCACATAGTTCAAACGTTGAACAAACAAATATGGTTGTTCACAAACAGAAATGATTCAAACTCAAGTCTAACCATACTAACAAAACAAGACTAATATTCATCCCCAATCAGCCTCAGTTATGCATGATTCTTCCTTCATTTCTTCTTCATTATCTTCAAGGCAAGACCAAAAACTGTTCTCTCTTTGATCAGATTCATCTACAAAGATTCAAAGAATTTCATATTGTAGTTAAAGATATAATAGAGCAGAACTAAAGCAAAAATGAGAAAAAGAATTAGTTCATATTTGTTTACCTTTGAGAGTGTGTCGAAGCCAACTTTCACTGCACATCGATCAAAGCTTCTAACATTTTCGGAGTAAGACGACTACGATGGTCACTTAACAGCCGCCCACTTATGCTAAAAGCTGACTCAAAAGCAACTGTGGTGATTGGAATAGCTAAAATATCACATGCAACTAGCCTCAAAGTTGGATAACTAGTTCCTTCCAATTTCCACCAACCAAGGATGTCAAAGCTACCATGATGAGGAAGAGTTTTTTTTCTAAATTTCGATCAAGTTCATTCTGGCTTCTAACAAAGGTAGTAGTCTTCTTATGTGCAGCAAGGGATTTAAAAATGGACAACACTGCATCTGCACTAACAGAGGAACCACCAGTGCTAGAGATACACTCATAAGTTCCGGTTCTTTCACTTGGTAATGCTTCATCAAATTAGTTAGCAATTCATGGGCATCTAAAACATATTTTTCAGCTGATTCTTCACCAAAAAAGGCAATATAGCAAGCAAGCAACATTGTCATCTTAAGGCGTGGGTCAAGAATAACAGCAATAGTCATTAAACCATGGATATCAGACCAGTACTTGTGATACTTTTCTATCATCGTAGCAGATATCTAATAGTTTCATTCTCATCATGGCTCCATGAGCTAATTTTTAGTTTAATCTCACAAACTTTAGGGAAGAAAAGGTTAGCTGTCATATATTTTTTTTCCCAGAAAACAGCTCAGTCAACTCATAGAACAACTCCAATTTCTCACAAACAATAGCAGCAAATATCCAATCATTTTCAGGTGGATAGATAAAAGAATGATCAAGGTCACCCAAACGTTCATATACCTTCCTATAATGTATACCAATACTAAGCATGATAAAGGTGAAGTTCCATCTTGTCTTGCAATCCAAATTTAATTTCTTATTTAAATCAACATTTTCATCACGAGCTGTTTTTTCAAACTTTTCATACCTTTTGGGTGTAGCAACCCAGTAAGGAACACTCTCTCGACTATGAGAGACTACAGATTCAATCATTCAATGACGACCAAACCATCCTTGACAATCAGATTGAGAATATGTGCACATCTCATAAGGAGCCACCTTCCTCTCAATAACATATTTGCAGAACCAAGCCTTGACTCCATTAAACCAACCATGTTGCCATTGGTGCTGCGATTATCAAGGGTCACAGTGGAGACCCTGCGATCAATATCCCAACTTTGAAGACATCTGTGCAATGCATCACATATAACTTCTGCAATATGAGGACACGACACATATATAAACCTAAACAAAGAAGACAAGCAGATTATTAGTATAGCCCTACGCATCATCTTGTAAATAAGCATACAATGCTAAGCCGCCGAGTTTCCTCCTCCCAGTCCATCATCCCATGCGTGCTCCCGCCAGGTGTCAGGTTCTTATTAAATTTGGATTTTTTCAGTGGACCCAGCCCAAACAGATAGAGGTACGGTGCTAAACAGCGTTATCCATTCTATCGATAGCTCCCTCAGTTCTCTCACCGCTCCCAAGAACAGCTCCCACACACCAAGACACCTGCGCCCAAATCCACCGTCGCCGGTTTTTCCCCTTCGAATCCCACACCGGCCATGTGCCCTCCATCCAAGATGCATCCCCGAATAAAATGCTTCCCAGCGGCGCGAACGAAGGCGACGATGAGCTTGGGAACGAGAACGAGAAGAAGCGTCGCGAGATCGCGCTCTGTGGGTACCTCGACACGGTGGTGGTCTTCTTCAAGACCACATCCGGCGCTGGCAGGCTAGGTAGGGAAGTCGTGTCACGAGATCTTACCTCCTCTTTCAACCAGGACATCGAGCTTCGAATCATCGTCCCCACACAGCCACAGGTCAAAGTGCGACATTCAGTTGCGACATTCAGTTCAAGGCAATTAGCCTCCTAGCCGCAAGCTGCTCCCATTCATAAACCACATACGCCAAAGGCTCGAGCCAGAAATTTTTTTCCTTGGCACCTAGAAATTCGATTGGTTAAACTGTTACGCACATCCACCTGTCTGCTCAATCTACCGCTGAAAGCTAGAGAGAGGAGAAAAAAAATCACTACTATGAAAATATCCTTCAATGTCGGGTCACAAGATTTTGCAGTGTCAGTTAAATTATGCGACACTCCTCATACGACGCTGCGGTAAATGATAATCAATGTCGGTCTGTAGAAACCGACACTGAATCAAATTATCAGTGTCGGTCAAATGACATTATCTAGCCAACACTAATAGCAGCATCTTCAGTGTCGGTCAGGATGACGACAGCGTGACCGACGCTAGCAATAATAACAGCAGTGTCGATTGGCATGATATCATCTGACCGACACTAGTAATAACAACAGCAATGTCAGAGGCATGATATTATCTAACCGACACTGCTACTAATTACACCAGTGTCGCTTTCTTAACGCCATACGACTGACACTGCCATTTTCACTGTCGTTTCGGTTATATTGACGTCATGCAACCGACGTTGCTCTCACTGCCAACAGTGTCGGTCTCAAAGATGTCAATTTTGCTGACTTTGTTTATAAGACTCTCATGTCATATATTATGATGTCACATAGCCGACGCTACTTCCTAAATTAGGGGTGTCAATTTCTGTGACGTCGCATAACCGACACTTTCATATATTTGAAAAAAGCCATCAGAATAACACAAATCAAAGGTAAATAACAGATTAATAAAATATATTGACAGAGACAATATATTCAGAAAGTGAATGTTTAGGGTCACATATGTACACAATTTCATCCAATGCAGCAGCTTAATTTACACATATACATGAATATACATACTTCACATTGAACTAACAACTAAAATTTTATTTGCTCGGCTAACTCTAGTCTTATTCATTAATTCTCTTATGCCCAGCCTCAAAGTTTTGTCGATTAGTTCAGAATTGTTATATTTTTCGCACCAATGAGAAAGTCCTTCATGTCTTGCCACATCACCTAAGGGGTCAAAATATTTACCCATTGGATGAATAAACTTATGCATTATGAAGCGGATCATCCGAGATACAATGTCATAGAGTGTGGCTTCATCATATTGTCTTCCTTGCATTTGCATCTGCTTATCTGGCTACCAATATTAAGAACATAATTAGTAATTATTAAAATGCAAATATCAATACAGTGTGAAAATGCATATAACAATATTAGTAAAACTGCAAGTACTTACATTTTTCTATATATAATCTTTCTTGGGCAATGTCATGTATTTTCCAGAACTAGCTTCTATGTATTTGCACACATAGTAGCCATAATGCACATTGCTAAGAGCCTATTTTGCACACTTTGGAAACCAATGGAACGGTTAAAGGTCTCAAAGATATAGACAAAAATATAGTGATATAGATTATTAAATTATGGTGTAGTAGTACCGAAAATGTGTTTTGTACGATAATTTTTCTTTCTGTTTTGCATGGTGTTTTCCTCCAAGCTCGATGTTGAACCGGTAAGCACTGTCACCGATAAAAAATATTGTGTCATGATTATGAATATCAGATCACTAAAGAATTAAAATAATATTAGAGATTATTACGCAGCAAGGACTTGCAAGAAATCGTTGTAGGTGCTCCTCTCATTACGCATTAAGGACTTGCAAGAAATCGTTGTAGGTGCTCCTCTCACGATCAAGGGAGTCCAATACCCAAGCCTTCCCTAATTTTGGATATATCATGAATGCAATCCAATGATCGTTATAACAAAAGTACACTTAATCACGTTAGTGTTTGAATTTATTAGTCAAAAGTAGGGTTAAGTGATAGAGGAAAGCATACTCAATCCAAGTTATAAGGAGCTATGATGTACTCCTTGTCCCGCCAATTGTATATGGCCCTATCTATGTAAGCTGGTACAACATTCCTAGCATTTTCAACCATCAAACTATGGTATGCCTTTTGGTCATTCTTCCTCTTGCTCTTCAAGTCAAGGTGGTCCATAGGGACGTTGATCGCTGGTTGCCTTATTGCTGTTGAGTTAAGGTACCCGACTTTCTTATCCACACCACAATGGAAACACATTATAAAAACATGAAACAAT
The DNA here is from genome assembly GCA_001602295.1 of Zoysia matrella. NCBI lineage: Eukaryota > Viridiplantae > Streptophyta > Magnoliopsida > Poales > Poaceae > Zoysia > Zoysia matrella. The sequence goes on from BCLG01003799.1 coordinate 29,765, forward strand.
ATATAGTTAATTATGGTGTTAATTAATAGTATGACTAATTATAAGGTTATTATTGTTCGAAACACATCCAATCTCTGAAGTCGATAGAGGGCATGTATGTCTTCAAATGGCACATTTAGATCCTTTGGCACAGTGCTAAAAAGTTCCCTAGGAATCTTAGCTTAGATACATTAAACACCATTAGAACATGCTTCTAAGTACCAACTGTGAAATCTACGCATCATCCAGTCCTTCTCATTGAACATCGGCTCGGTAATAGTGGCCTGGCAAGTTCAAACTCAGGAAAATCATCCTGTGTAAGATCCCAAGATCCTTCAGGAAGACCATCGGGCACCAGAGGCGTGTGCTCCACCAATTTCTTTTTCTCATAGGTGTATGGTTCTTTCATAACATTGAGGAACGTTTGAACTGTAAAAGAAAATATTAATATGTATTCTAAACTTTAGCGGTTAACATACTAGATAGAAGGTGCTGACCTATACTCTTGCTGGATGTTGAGTCCGTAGCACGTGTCGGTCGAGGCGTAGGGAGGTCATCAATAGGATTCTCAGCAACACCCTCGTCCTCATGTGTCTTGGGAGGCAGAGGGGGTCCATGATAAGCCCCTCAGCAGCAGCAGTCTCATGATTATGTCTCTCGGGAGGCGGAGGGGGCCCATGAGAGGCCTCTCAGCGACAGCAGCCTCATCCTCATGTCTCTCGAGAGGCAGAGGGGGTCCATGAAAAGCTTGTCAGCACCATCACCTTCATTCTCATGTCTCTCGAGAGGCGGAGGGGGGCCCATGAGAGCTCCCTCAGCACCTGCACCTTTATTCTCTTGTGTTGGAGAAGACCAAGGTGAAAGTGCTGGAGTAGGTCAAAACACTGGTGTCATTTCAACTGCAGATTACAAAACAATGTCTCGTCGGTGCCAAAGTATGAAATTATTAACGGCATCTTCCAAAGTGTCAATCCCCCCTTCCTCATCAGGATAATCGAGACTAAAATCAAGATACTTGTCATCTACTACCTTGATTAGTTGCACCTTGGCACACTCTGGTGGAATAGATACAGTATGAAATGTACGACCAGGCATTGCAATGCCTTCTGCAACTTTGATGCTCCTTTTCCTGCCAAGAGCTATATTCAATGAGCAAGGAGTATTCTCGATTATATCATCCACTGGGTACTTAGTGGTCGGTTTAGGCGCGGACCCATCGCTGCTTAGAGGCAGGTTTTCAGTAGTTGGCGTAGTCTCGATGTTGTCGTTGACACTGATTCAGATATCCGGTACAGCAAATGGTATGAAATGTGGATTTTCTTTGAGGAATTGGAAGACGTTTTCTTTCCACTTCTCGTGTTCATCATCCTTGTTGGGTGGATCACCCTTCTTGTAGCTGCTCACGTCATTCGAGAACCCTAATTTCTACGCAGCCATATAGCATTTCAAAGCCACAAGATTTGAGAGGAACAATAGTGGGAGGGGATGCGACTTATAGTTTGCATATTACCGGAATGGGGGACGAGAGGTGATTTACCGAAAAAGAATGGGTGAGGGTACTTACATTAGGGTTCCGGAGTGGGTGTGGGGAAGAGCAGACGACGATCGGGAGACAGGAGCCGTAGCAGGAAACGCGGTGGGCGCCGAGGTCTGAGGCGAACGCGTAGCCAAATGTCAGAGGACGACGCGTAGTCGTGACCGGTGTGGGAGCTAAGGAGGACAATTGACTAGCCGCGGCCGGTGCCAGAGTAGCAGCGACGGGAGCGGCGGCGGCGGGTTTAGGGTTCGTGAAAAATTTCGGCAGCCTAACGGTGTCGCGCGGGAAATGAAAAGGCCACCAGGTTTAGTGTGGAACGAAGCGACAAGGCCTACTTATATAGTAAGAGTAACAAGACGTCACGGTAACCGACGCTACAAAAACTGCTAACAAGATTAACAATTTCTTTACTGTTTTATTTCTCGACGTATATAATGAATTTTGATCTACAATTTGATTTTACTAAATTGCATTGTGTAAGTAACATGTCAAATTTATGTTTGAAATGTTTTTGAGTCTTTTCATGAAATTTTTAGTTCAAATGTAACTATAGCTTCCCAATCATATGGCACTATATGTTATGGGTACAAGAATATATTGAATGTAGGTCGAAAGTGATTACAAAATTTATAAAAAAATGTTCTAATAATGAAATAGTAAAGCTTATCAACTAGAAAACATTGTACAAGATAATGGAACATTTGGCGCTAAAAAAATTTGAAATAATTTAAGTTATGTTTGCTGAGTGACGTTGAAATTTCGGTCTAGCCAACCGAAACTACAAAAGTAAAAGAATGACACTGTTGTCCTTGCAATGTCAGTCGCTGTTGATTTCAGCTTGCCCGACACTGTTAACAAGTTTAACAATTTCTTTAATGTTTTTTCTCGACGTATATAATGAATTTTGATCTACAATTTGATTTTACTAAATTGCATTGTGTAAATAACCTGTCAAATTTATGTTTGAAATTTTTTGAGTCTTTTCATGAATTTTTTTAGTTCAAATAGAACTATAGGTTACTAATCATATAGCACTATATGTTATGAGTACAAAAAAATGTTGAATGTAGGTCAAAAGTGATTACAAAATTTATAAAAAAAAATGTTCTAATAATGAAATAGTAATGCTTATCACATAGAAAATATTGAGAAAGATAATGGAACATTTGATGCGTAAAAAAAATTGAAATAATTTAAGCCATGTTTGGTGAGTGACATTGTAATTTCGGTCAAGCCAACCGAAACTACAAAAGTAAAAGACCGACACTGTTGTCCTTGCAATGTCGGTCGCTACAGATTTTAGCTTGCCCGACACGGTTAACAAGTTTAACAATTTTTTTAATATTTTTTCTCGATGTATATAATTAATTTTGATCTACAATTTGATTTTACTAAATTGCATTGTGTAAGTAACCTGTCAAATTTCTGATTGAAATTTTTTGAGTCTTTTCATGAATTTTTAGTTCAAATGGAACTATAGGTTACCAATCATATGGCACTATACGTTACGAGTACAAGAAAATGTTGAATATAGGTTGAAAGTGATTACAAAATTTATTAAAAAAATATGTTCTAAAGTAAAATAAGAATGCTTATCATCTACTAGAAAACATTGTACAAAATAATGGAACTTTTTGTGATTAAAAACATTGAAATGTCTGAAGTTATGTTTAATGAGTGATGTTGTAATTTCAGTCAGGTAGCTACCGACACTATTGTCCTTGTAATGTCAGTTATTGGTGATGTCAAGCGGACCGACACTACTAACTAAACCCTAGTCATTCTCGCCTATATATATGTATCTCGCCCCCTTGCTTCTCAACCGTCAGCACAACGCCACCCCTCAGCCGTCGCACGCTGCCCCTCCTGTCACGTCGCTCCTCCTCCTATCACACCGTGCGTTTGGTCCTTCTTCGGTTGTTACTTATGACGCCCAGTCGTGCACGGGTAGCCTGGTGAGCATATACAAATTCTATATTTCGCTTGTCAGATCTGTTTGCAACATCATTTGTTTACCGGATCTGTTATTCTCATTTGATGCAGGTTTGTCAGATCAAGTTATTAGGGTTTATGGCAGTGAGTTCAGGACTCATTCTCAAGTTCGGTGTCCTGTAATCTCTGTCAACAGGGTTGACAGAGTCTGGAACGGCAGAGGCCTCGTGTATCTGCGGCTCAACAGCAACGACATTCTCGGAGGCTGGTACCTATCACTCGTCTGGCTCGAATGCCTAAAAGGGAACGAAGAGATAAGTACAAGATGTAGGCTAGAAGAATAGAAATATCATGATACCAGAAGTGCAAGGGCGACGCATGCTAGATCTGGACGTTGTGGATAAGCATATGTATACTCTTCACCTTGCGCCGACGCTTATCAAAATCTAGCTTCACTCGCCCTTGCATTACTGGCATCATGACATTTCTACTCTTTTAGTCTACATCTTATACTTAATTTCTGCGTTCTCTTTCGAGCGCGACCTGAGCCAGACGAGTGATAGGCACGGCCTCCAAGAACATCGCCGCCATTTAGCAGCAGATACACGCGACCATTGCCGTTCCAGGCTCTGTCAATCCTCTTGAAGACATGTATTTGAAAAGATATTGTAAAATGTCACTATTGTAATTTGTAATGACATTTCTATTTTGTAATGAACAACATGTGTTCACTGAAGATTCTGAGATATGTTAATTGGTAGTACTCACTACTGTAATGTCGCTCAAAGATGATGTCAATATATTCGACCGACACTATCGCTATTTGTAATATCGGTTTCCGTTGATGCCATATATAACCGACACTATTGCTATTTGTAATATCAGTTTTCGCTGACGTTATATATGACCGACACTATTGCTAATTTTCGTTTGTACCAAAATTGCCCTTCCCCTTTCTTCTTCTATCCCGCGCGCCGGCATCCTCTCCATTCTCGCTCGCTTTTCTGGTCATCCTTGTTCTCTATTGCTCGAATCTCGCTCGCTCTCCTGGTCATCCTCGTTCCCCATTGCATCTAGCTTGGATTGACGTTGAGGGCAAGTGGCGCAAGACCAAGCGGGTCATTAGGCTGTAGAGCAAGAAGGCCAACACATACGGTGAATTATTCTTCAAATGCGAGGAGAATCAACACGTAAGGGTTCAATTCTGCTCTGATTTGACTTGCTTTAATGCACCTATTCTTTAGAATGATTTGAATCTCATTGTAGAATGATCCAATGAGGTGCAGTTTTTACAAGTGAAAAAAGGACTATAGGAGATGGTTGGCTGCAAATGTGCCCCAGCATGTTCAAGTTCCATCAGAGGAAGAACAGAAGGAAGCAATTGATGTGTCTATGAAACTAGCAAACTTGAAGCTTGAAATTGCGTAAATGACTTGTGAATTAACTGAGTTGAAGCATGTGGTCGAGAAGTTGAGCACAAAGATGAAAGCAGGAGTGCTAGCTGATGGAGTTATGTGTCATCACTGCTTTAGTTGGTTGTATGCTAGGTCTATTGGTGGCGAACCTGTAAAAGTAGGAGAATGTGAGAAATATATTGTGTTTCAGACTCTTATTTTTGTTTAAATTATAAAATTGTGTCAATGTTGTTTGGTTCACTGTTTCAGTGCCAAACATGTTCCGGTTCATTTTAAAGAAAAATAGAAGTAAGTTACGTTAATGTCGGTTTCTGCAGACGTCATAATTGACTGATACTATTGCTAATTATAATATCGGTTTCTGCTGATATCATACTTGAACGACACTATTGTTCATTGTAATTTCAGCTTATACTGACATCATACTTGACCGACACCATTAGTGTTCATATTGACCGTCACACCATATTGACCATCAAAACTCTCGATCCCACTGGAAGGATCCAACTGGACCATCGCTCAGTGGAAACTGGAGCGTCGGAAGGTGAATCGCTCAGTGAAAACTGGAGCGTCAGAAGGTAAATTGCTCAGTAGAAATTGGACCGTCACCCCAAGGACTATAAAAGGGGTCGCAACCATCTTTCGAACCATCTTCATTCTCGTGTTCTCCATCTCGTCTCTTTCGAACCATCTTTCAAACCATCTTCATCTTCGTCTCCAATGGCATCCCAGAGAGTGCAGGAGCTTGAGAGGCAGCTTCAGGAGTCGGAGGCACGACTCGTCAAGCTTCATCAAGATCTTGACGATATGCGGGTGTCCTTCCGGCTTCAAACCGACATGACATCGGACATCTTCAAGAAGATGAACGGTGCTATGATGAATCTGAAGCTGGGTCGCCTGGAGCTCTCTTTAGGCCAAAGGGGGTCTCTTGCCCACTTACTCCACGCCATGGCTCCTCTGGAAGGGATGCTGAGTTGGCTCCATGAGAAAATGGAGTCAGAGCGTCGTGACCTGGCGCAGACAGTTGCGGACCGCATACTGTCTACGGTAAAGGTATGCCAGCCTGACTTCTACTTCGACACCCTAGTTCAGTTGATGTCCCATTGCGACGTGGCGACCAGGGAGGCAGAGGCGACTATCCAGCGCTTCTCCACCGAGGTGGCCAATGCAGCTGTTCAGGAGGAGGAAGAGGACTTCGACATGGAGGACTGGGACATAGAAGACTACTTATTATAAGTAGTAGTAGTAATTTTGTAAGTTTATAAATATTATGTTTACAAGTTATGTAAATTTATAAATATTATTAGTAGAAGTTAAAAGTGTAATCCCGGCTACAAAGTCGGTTTGTCGTTTTAATATCGATTTTCGCTGACGTAATACGTGATCGACACTATTGCTCGTCGTAATATTGGTTTTCGCTGATGTCATACAGAAGCGACATTATAACTCATTGTAATATCGGTTTTCGCTCACATCATACCCGCCCGACACTATTACTAGGCATAACTTTAGTCTCACCTCGACTATACTTGGTAGTATCTACCAACTTATAAGCTCTAGCTGTCTGTATGTAGATGTGGAAGCGTGTAAACTATATGGTAGGTTGGTACTTGAGGTTGCGCATAACCTGCGTAACTCCAGTGTGAACCTGGTCAAATCATTAAATATTCTTCTTTCTTTTATTATATAATAGAAATAAATTACGTAAATCTATATTAGATATTCCGTTATTTTATAAATAATAATAGTAAAAGTTAAATATTATAAGAGTCTTAAGAGTCTTGCAGGTTCTGTAATTTTATAAAAAATTTACTGCAAGTTAAATATAAAAAGAGAGTACATGTATATGGACATGTTTTTTAATTTAATAAATATTTTGGAAGAGAGGGAGTATTTTGGAATGGATGTAGTACAATGGTAATGTTTATGTCGGTTTCTGCTGACATTATGCTTGACCGACACTAATGCTCATTATACTTTAGTCCGACCTCGCCTATTCTTACAAGTGTCGACCTATTTATAAGCATCTTGTCTGTGTCGAGAAAGCATATAAATTGTATGTTCAGAATGTACATTACGCGGTTAGCAATGTGCAGTCTGGACATATTGTTGTGCTTTCTTTCTTTTTTTCATTATATACAATATATGAGATAGCTATGTCATCCTAACCTACGGCACCAAAAACCAACACTGCTAAAAAATACTAGTTTCGGTTATTCTTGACGTCTGCACGACCGACACGGATAGGTTAATTATCAGTGTCAGTTTTTGTTAGATCACATTTGTCTAATACTATAGTGTTCTTTCCTAGTGTTGGATGTGGATGAAATAAACAATAACCAACACTTGTGTCGTGGTCGTAACCGACACTATTGAGTAATATTAGCTATTAGTGTCGTTTTGTAGAATAATGTCACTTGAGTTCGATATTGTTGTGGTTACAACAGTGTCGAGTCGTAACGTTGGAGACCAGCGAGACTTGTTAGTGTCGACTGTTACGTTCGGTGATATTGTTATAATTTTTTGAGTGACACCGTAGCTTTGTTTTGTAGCAGTGATTTATAAGCATCTGAAGACAGAGGAACCGCAGCAAGAAGCGAGTTGCAAACCAGCCTTTCCCAGCAGCGGCGGCGTCTGGAAGCTCTGCCTCGTTTCTTCTTCGTCTTATCGGCTGTTTCCGTTGACACCTTTTCTAATTATTCAGTGCTTCACTTACCGCTATATCCGGCGTTTAACGCTCCGTTGTTTCGTCGGTTTACGTTGAGCCCACCAGAAAAATCAAATCCAATCAAAACTTGACATCTGGTGGTAGCATGCATGGGATGATGGACTGGGAGGAGGGAAGCCGCATCCGTTTAGGTTGAGCCCACCAGAAAAATCAAATCCAATCAAAACTTGACATTTGGTGGGAGCATGCAAGGGATGATGGACTGGGAGGAGGGAAGCCGCAGGGGCGGGGTGATCACGTGCTTGGTAATCCGCGCTCTGCTGATCGAGGTGTGTTTTGTCCTGCGCAGGGTGTTCACGCCCAGAGCTTTGTTGTTAACATTTTCAATTCAATATTTTGAAGTGTTGCTGGGGCGTATGTAAATTGTACTGTGTCAATGAGCGAAACACCGATAGTATAAATTACTCAGATTCGTCATTTATAAGCATAAAATTATGAGTCTGTGAGCTAAATGTATGCATGACCCTAACACATAAAGCATTAGATGCTCTGAATTCACGAGAGAAACATTATTATTGCCATGTAGACCTAACTATGACCAGTCACTTAAATTCTGTCATGCTGCATAAGTTTAGTTCACATGTAATAGTACCGAAATGATTACATGTCAAACACAACAACCATAAGTCCACAACAAAGTTCACAATAACAGTATAGTACTATATGACCCAACACCATGATCAATAATAAATCTATATTCTCACTAAATGACAACAAGTTCACAAAAATAGCAAAATAATACATGTCTCAAACACCATGAATTAGTGATATTCATCGTCACCCGAGTTGATAAAAGTAGAGACTTCCTTGACAAGGGTGAACATTTGGTTTATCACATCGGCATTATCTTACAACTTCTTGTTTCTCTCTTCTTCTTTTATCCTCTTTTGATACTCTCTTTTATTCTCCAACCTGGCAAAATAGGATTTCTAAGAGTGCAGGTCCTTCAGTCTTGCCTCATAATACACCTTCTGAGCTGCCTTTTAGCTTCTAACTCCTGGTGGCACTCCTCCTGGTAAGTAGGATCGACTAACTGGTCCATCTTTTGTTTGCACCATGACATACACTCCACAGCTGTGCTGAATGTAGTAACACATGGCACTCCTTTTGATTCGATTCACTCAGATGTTTAAGGTACGACTCCTTTCCTTCAAAAAGGGGTCATATATACTATATCATTTTACTGATGATTTCTCGTTATACTAGGGTTTATCTTATGACTTCCTGTAGTGAGGTTTCCTCCATTTGTTGATGCTTTGCTGCTATGGTCCATACACTCTTTGACACAACAATTCATGTTTTTCATGCTGACTTGAGTGGTAAGTTCACCTCTGGCGCTTTCTATGCTTTTCTTGACTCTCAAGTGACTTGTTTAGTTCTCCTATCCCAGCGCGCATGCTCAGAATGGAGTTTCTGAGCGTAAACACAGTCACATCTTTGAGATAGCACGTGCACTCTTGCACATCGCTAAAATGTAATGAGGCATTGATTTTTATTAGTTGAGACAATTTGGAATCTTTGCACACACCATTTTGATGGCTTTTGGAATTCCTTTCATTGATTTATCATCTAGAATGCAATATGAAGGAAAGAGTTTAGATGATGGAAGGTTGGCAGACTGTACGTGAGAAAAAAACATCATGGAAGTCCACAGTGCCCACAATAGGTCTGATATCAGCCTTCTAAAATCTTCTAAAGATCAGACCAATGTCATTTTGTTTGTTTCTTAATTCTAAATAAGTAACTGCAAATGTAATGGCGCCAACAAATCACTAACACCAGTATTTAGTGATAAAAGGGTTTGCATCTCAAGTCTACGAGGACTGCAAGAGAATGCTGACATCTCTATGATTTGATTTGTATGAAAGAGGTGGAAACTCTTCCTGCTCTTCTGCTTTTTAGCATGTGTTTGTTGATGAGATCAACGGAGGAGAACAAGGAGAGAGTGAGGTCTAAGGCTTCAAAAACTGGATTCAGGTACTTTCTTGTAATATGTCATCATTTTCTAATATAAAGTTACTTCTGTTTGTCACGTTATTAATATGCAGTTTATCTCGAAGAAGCCAAGGGAAATGTGGATTACCAAGGTTATATATTCCCAAGGTGCTATGTTCTTACAATGGTCTTGCCAGAGGATTCACATGAGCATGCGTTGCTGTGTTTTTGACTTGCCAGTTTCAGATAGAAAAGGTAAGGCGGGACGATTAAGTGAGAAGAAAAAAGGGATCTTGACACTCTAAGCTTATAGGCATACTTTAGGGTATGCCAGTCTTCGGGCAGTGAATGGCGGGACTAATTTATTCATTGTCCTTTTTCAATCACTGCAAATCCAGTCTAAAATATCATGGCTAGTCAATTGTCTGTCAATGGTATCTCTCGGATCTTTCTTCTGTAAAACCATATGAATAAAGAAAAAGGGTTGTAAAGATACTTTGTTATTTGCATTGTCAGATATTTATCATATCGTGTTTATTTATGTAATGTTCAATTTATGTGTATGCAGTCTGAAGTAAATGTTGAAACCAAAATATTGAGGAAGAACAGATCTGTAAAAGTCAGAACAATCAATTTCAGGCTTAAGCACACCAACAGGCTCTGTTTCACATCTCGATTCTCGAGCCATGTTCTACATCATGGCTATGGCAAGCCTTTGAATGATTCAATTGTATATGGGCAATGCATTCTATTTACAGAACAAGAATTCTATTATATACAAATGCACACTTAAGTTGTCAGATATCTGTTGCCTTCCTCTCTGAAGTAATAAATCATAGTACTTGTATGGCTGCCATCGGTGCCAAAGAAAAGGAGGAAAGACTGTCATGTCAGATTGGATGGGCCATTTTGAAGATTTGTCATAAGTTGTAACTGATCTTGATGGTATTCCGATCGGTTTGAAGAGATTAAGGAACCTTTAATTAGACTCTTATGCCCTCCGGTTATGGGAGATTAGGGAGAAATCTTTTCGTCGCCTTTTCATCGCCCAGGCTAGCCTCACAGCTCGCCTTGCTGTGGTCACATCGCACGCCGCTGCATACCGCACGCCACCACGCTCCTGCCCACCGTCGCGCCTCACCACCGCTTGGTTGGCTGCTTCCCCTTCCTCCTCGCTGGATCCCCGCGATTGTGGCCCTGCTCCTTGCTCAAGGAGGCCATGTAAGAAAAAACAAGCAGAATCCAAGGCCGTGGAGACCGAGGAGCAGAAGGAAGAGACTGTAGACCGAGGAGGAAGGTGGCCCTGCTCCTCGCTCAAGGAAGGAGCTCAAATGACCTGGTCATGGAGATTGAGAAGCAGAAGAGACGTGAGTCGAGGAAGCCGCCGCGCCCCATGATGGCAAGCAGGGCGGCTGCCGTGCCGAGGTCCACGAAGTTGTGGGCTCAGTTCGCTTGAGATCGCCGTGGGCTCCAAGAGCAAGGCTTGCCGCCGGCGATGTTGAGGGGCGCTAGATCTGAGGACGAGTCGCTGTCACGCGATGGAGGCAAAGGATAAAAATGGAAACTGTCTTCCACAGCGCAAGGACGACAATATTTTTAACTACTTTCTCAATGTACTAGAATGTCAATAAAAAAAAGTTCGGAAGGAGTAGTAAGATAAAGGGGTGCTAACAAAATTCAATTGGTTGGACCCCTATTTTGCTAGCACCCGTATTTGCAAACATGTATATATGGTTGGTCAAGTATTCATAGCTTTGCTTGAAAATATCAACATCGTTGACTTCTAAAATAAAATTTAAACATTCGTCGTATTAAAAAAATCAAATGTATAAAATTATTAGCCGTATTTCAAATATTATAAAAATAAAGTAAATTATAATAAAATATATTATTTTATCATACTTTTAAATAAAATAAATAATCAAAATTGATGCTAAAAATAAGTGGCATCGATATTTTAAAATCAAAGAGAGTATATTTTTATAGCTGATCACTGATCTGATTTTAGGTTAAGGCCTGCTTTGGAATGTGAGAATTTTCTCTTTTTCTGCGTTTTTTTATGAAATTGAACTGATTCTGTAAAATTGCTGTAAAATTCTTATGAAATTTCTATGTTCTAAATGAGGCCTAAACATGATCCTTTTGTGAGATTCCACGAACTTGTTTTCTTTTCTTCCTAAAATTCATAGTATAATTAGGATTTCCAACCTTTTGGCTTCGAGTGCTTTTTATTTATATTGCAATACAGTGGAATTAGGTGCTATTAAAAGTTTTTTTTCTGTGAACACAAGCATATTGAATTACACGAACATGATACGTTTTAAACGCAAGAATTTTACATTAAATTCATATAGAAAAAATTGCAAAAACAGGGATTTCCGTGTCGGGGCCTTAATGGTAGTCACGCGGACCTAGACATGAAGAAATATACTCCATCCATTTCAAAATAAGTAATGTTTTAATTTTTTAAAATCGATGTTTGACCATTTGTTTTATTAAAAAATTTACAAAATTACAAAAATAAACAAGTTAAGTCTAATAATCAATCATTTCACAATAAAATAATTATTTTTTTCTAGATTTTTTGAATAAAATAAAATGTTCAAAAAGAGATATTTGAAAATTAAAAAAAACATTTATTTTGGGACGGAGGGAGTACCAAATAACTTTAAATCTAATTATGGAAGGATCTATGCAGCATCAAACAAGAAGTTTTTAGACCTACTTTGCAACACCGGAATTTCATAGAAATAATGCACGATTTTCATAAAAATTAGTTTAATTTCATAGGAAAAATACAAGAAATAAGAAAGAAGGCCTTAGGCCTTTTTTGTTTTAGCTAGCTAGAGCTTTTGAGCTTTTAAAAAAATTGGCTGGTGAAATTTTAGATGTTAGCTTTTTATAATGTGTATTTAGCTTTTCTGCACACCAAAAGCTGTAAAAGCAGGTCTTAGTGAGCTTTTTAGCTTTTAGTTTATTTCTGCAAAAGCTAACTTTTCAGCGTCCAAAAGCGAGTTTTTTAGAACTTTATTTGTTTCAGCTTCTCAGTTTTCAGCTTAAAAAAAGACAGCTGAGAAGCTGAAATAAAAAGACACCTATGCGAAGAGTTCGACGAGATGAACCTAACGAAACAACTTTAAAATTTTTTTTGAAAACTTCTTCGGTGTTTTGCTTGTGAAACGGTTGTTGATGACTATTTTACCCATTACAACGATTAATCTTATGAATTAAAAGAATGGTTCAGGTGATTCAGCCATGGATCGTTTCACCATTTCTAGCCTTTGGCAGCGATTCAATCCACTCATACTCAAAACCGAATCGTTTCGGTCGTTCAAAGCGCACACTTTAGGGTGCGTTTGATACGGTTCTAATTTTCTGAAGAATAAAAAATGTTGTTTCTGGTTAGAAACAGAATCACTTCAGAAACCATTTGAAAAATTTTAATAATTCAGATTCAAAAAGCGAGCAAGAGAATTAAAATAACTAATATATTCTTGTATGTGTTAATATTAAAAATATCAGAACAGTTTTAAGAAGCTTTAGAAAATAACGGAATAATTTTAAAAAACTTCAGAAATAACTCGGAAGACATCTATACGAAGAGTTCGATAAGACGGACTAGAACAAATTTGGGAAATTTTGGAAACTTTGAGAGAAATTTTTTAAATTTTCGAAAACTAACCATTAAAAAATGAATTTTCAAAAATTTAACCGTTAAATAGTGAAGGGTAGATGCGTGTTGTAGAACCGTTTGGCATGCGAAACACCGAAAACACCGATTCACGCTCACAAGTCAAAACTGAGAAAAGTTTCATCCGATTCACCGTCGAATCTTTTTTGACCTTTTGGCACTGATTCAACCGTTCTGGTGTAAGAAACGGAAACGCTTCGACTAGCCAAACGCACCTTTAGTTTAGAACTAGAAACCTACAGGGCGCTACATGTCAGCGCCCGGCGGCTGAAACCATCCCTTAGCCAACCGCCGAAAAGTGACAAGCGCACCCCCAAATCCGAACCAAACCACTTGTCAAAATCTCGACAAACTCCGGCGACAGAAAGAACTACGGAGTAGCTAGGGTTTGGCTAGCCATGGCGTCCACCTCCCCGCGCCAGTCTGAGGACCCGTCGTCCCCATCCTCGCCCCTGCTCCAGTCCCCGTCCTCTCACGGCGGCGGCGGGCTGCTTGGGCGGCTGTCGGGCCTCCGCAGTGCGGCGCCGTTCATCCGCCGCACGGGAAGCAGGCGGCTGATGCGGGAGCCGTCGGTGGCGGTGCGTGAGACGGCGGCGGAGCACCTCGAGGAGCGCCAGACCAACTGGGCCTACTCCAAGCCTGTCGTCGTTCTCGACGTGCTCTGGAACCTCGCGTTCGTCGGTGTCGCAGCCGCCGTGTTCGCAGCATCCCTGAACGAGCGGCCTTCCGTGCCGCTCCGCGCCTGGATCGCCGGATACGTGATCCAGTGTCTCCTCCATGTGCTGTGCGTCGCCGTCGAGTACAGGCGCCGCCAGGATGCGACTGCGCGAGGCGGCGCGGATCATGGGGATTTGAAGCTCAGGTGTGGCACTTCTCGGAACGAACACATTTCCAACGACTGGATGCATCATATGGGTGCTTGGGGCCTTAAAATTGAATCGATTCAACTTCTTATTGCATTACTGCTTTTGAAATGCCGAGTTGGCCATTTTTAGTGCTTATGTTGTCTCTATATATAGTGACTAGTGAGTTCATCGTTGTCAGCTCTACATCCAGATTTATGTTGGCTAGCGAAATCCTTTACCGTTGTGAACGTATTGCGCACTTTCCTTGTATCTTTCACCTTTCCTTTTCCCGTCGAGTGTTTGGTAGAACTTGCACTGCTCTGTGAATACATATATGCTTGTGTGTGGATAGAGGAAAGCTTATTGTGGGTGTAACTCTGTTTCATGGAAGATGTCGAGAGTGTTTATGGTAGTAAGTGTGACCTGGAACAGCTGCAATGGAGTATGTAAATTGTCCTAGCATCTATGTCTCAGTTTTGTAGATTCCTTTTGGATTTTAGGTTTTGGACCTGAATCCTGACTACCTGAACAGTTTGTTAGTAGTTTCCAATGTTAAAATCCCATATTACAACAATTATTGTCTAGTGTTTTTATGAGGTACTTTTTGCAAGTCAGATATCATTCTTCCCAAGCCCCTACACGGAATCGCCTCCCTCGAATTGCTATTAAATGAAATTATCATTCATGCAATGGAATGGAACTATGTGGAAAGTATGATTATTTGAATTCTTTTAGTATGGAGGTAGTTTTTGTAGAAATGATTCTAAGAAAAAACTCCCCACTAGTTAGATGGCTACTTGTCTACCAGGAGCAAATTTTTAACTACAGTGCTTTACCAGAATCTTTACCTACCTGATTCATCCCACTGATCATATGCATTATTTATTCAGTATTGTGAAGCACTTGGAGTCTGCAAACACAATGTTTTCCTTCATATGGTGGATCATTGGATTCTACTGGGTATCTGCAGGTGGTCAAGCTTTATCCCACGATGCTCCTCAACTTTACTGGTATGTCTCTGCCTCGTTAGTAGATGTGTGACACTCTGCATAACAAGAGACCTCTGCTTGAGCTTATTGTTTATTAGCTAATATAGTCTATATTCTTCTCTCTGCAGGCTCACCATTGTTTTCCTGGCGTTTGATGTTTTCTTTGTTGTCTTCTGTGTTGCCTTGGCATGTGTGATTGGGATTGCTGTTTGTTGCTGCCTCCCTTGCATCATTGCTATCTTATATGCTGTAACTGATCAGGTACGCATATTGTGCATTATTTGGATGAAAGAATGAATGATTTATCCTCTTGATATATCATTGTCTTATGTGCCTAAAAGGTAACATCATACACTGCATTGCTGAGGAATTTTGAATGGGGCAATTGCAAGATTGCTTTTGTTTTGAACTCCATCTATGAATTTATACCCCTTTGTTTTGAACTATGCATGGTTGCTTTCCTGGTTTCTAATATTGAATATTTCCTTTGCCCCTATTCTGTTACTATGATTTAACAGTGTTAAACCAGCTGTTAAAACATATGTATACCCTTTCACCCCCTATTTTTGTGTATGTTACGAATTTGACTAAAATTCATTCAAATTTCAATGAAATTCGAACTCTTTTGGCAACATTTTGGGTAATAATTTGACATTATTTTGGCAGCATAAAGCCATAAACAATATAGTACGGACAGTATTGAATAAGAGATGGATGGATGTATACAATGGGTACCAACTATCAAGGGGTACATATTTA
>BCLG01003800.1:0-45209 GCA_001602295.1 Zoysia matrella
TGAACAGTATCCCGTAGATAAACTTCAATTCTTTTTGTGGCCGATAAGTAATGGTGGCCGCTCCGAGCGGCAACATTGATGTCTAACCGTGCCTTTGCATTGGTGTCATCGGGGGCTAGCGCAATTGTATGGCACTTCCAAAGGCTTGTTGTGATGAGGTCAAACTGGTGGATTGGTGCAAGCTCACCTAGGCCGAAGAAGTGTTGCACTAGGTAAACACTACTATTATCATCAAGTAGCCATGGCATGAAGATGACCACCACCTTATGAAATAGTGGCGGCCAACGGGTCAGCTCGACACGACACGGTCCAAATACAATCGTGCTCGGCCAACTTATTAGGCTCGGCAAGACACGATTAACGTGATGGATCGTGTAGTGCTAGCCCATCTGCCTCATTTGCAACCAAATTATGTTAACATGGCATTGATGATCAAAATTGACATTAAAAAAAACAGAAAGTTTTGGTATCTTAAATTGGAAGTTTCTATTTTAGCTGGTTTGCTATGACAAAATTGGCTAAGTAATTACCGGAGTCTCTGATACTTGGACGAAGTATCCGGGAGCACCCTCTCTACGGTCAAGGTTCAGTCCATTGGAGGGTCCAGCCATTTGCCAGAAGGTTCAAACATGTTTTGCATATTACAAGTGTAATTGTTGAACATTTTGAGCAATTTTCATGGAATAAACAACGAAGTGCCTATAAAGGGAAGGATATGAAGCCAAATTGTGACGCGGTCATCATCAAGACGATCGAAACGGACATATGGATCACCTAAATCAAAGACCAGACGAAAAAGTTGTGATTCGAGAACCGGAAGTTTTGATTTTGTTAACCGAAAGTTCTAGTTTTTACTGATTTGCACATAAGGAAACCGAAAGTTCCGGTTTTGAGTTTTGAAAGTTACCACATCTCCATCAGATAATTCCATCCCCCTCAATATAAAAGAAGGTCCATAGATGATTGAAGGATGCCCAATCGAACATATTAATATTACTTTACATAATATTTTCCTTTCTACACTCTATTTCCCCTCTCAAACCTTAATTCTCTTCTTTTCTTTTCCCGGTGGCACGTGAAGAGGATCTAGCTGGTCTGCCGAGCCCAGATCACCTTTATATAGCTCTTCTTCATATTGGGTTCCTCTCGAATCTGAGCATCCAGGTGCTGCTGTAATCCTAAAAAAACTCTTGGGGGTCTTCAACTACAACTTGTACCGCCAATGAACCTCAAAAAATAAACTAAGACATAGCATTTTTTACATGCATTTTATTTTAAATAATGTAGTTTCACTTGTACTTGAAGAAATATGTATGCAAGTGAAAAATCAACTTTATAAAGTAAAAAAATAACTCTAAAAGTTGAAAGTAAATAAACAGAAGAATCCGATGGCGCTATGTGGCAAGGAGTCAACCACTGGAGATAGAACAAATATTCTGAAGAATCTCCCGAAGCTGGGCTCGAGAGGCCCAACTACCAGGTCGAGAGGTTGGTACTCCCGATTATGTAGAAATGAAGAGATGTGTTGAGGTGTTTGGGAGTTACTAAAAGTATCTCTCTGCTCAATTAATTGTTCTAACAGAGTAGGGTAATCTTAACATTTTAGTTTTGAAAATGAAAATCAAAATAACAAACTTTAAAAAATAAGAGTAAAATCATAATTGAGCTCTAAAGTAGAGGTAGAAACATAATTGTCCCCATAGTTTTATTGGATGAGCAGTTTTCTGTTCTAAAGTTTTTTAAAAAAATTTGAAAAATATGAAAATCGGTTAAACAGATCAGATCTGTTTGATTTTAAAATTCAAAACTGAAAAAACTAATCAGTAAAACAGAAAACCAAGTGGTAAATAAGAAAACGAACGCGTGACTGACTGCAGAGCATCGCGTTCGTGGAGCTCCAAATGCAAAGAAATGAAGCAGTGATATCTCTGCTCGTGGAAGGCACATGTTGACCCAAGGAAAGAGGGCCGTGTCATCTCAGTGCGTGGGACACCCTTCGGGGGCGGACCGCTGCTACGTGGGACTCCGGATTATGTAGAAATGCATTCATTTTACATGTCTCGGTCTATTTTAAACTTATTTCTAGTATTTGTTAATTGTATCTTTGACCAATATTTTTTTAATAAATTTAATTGCTTTTTGATCGATGTGAGATTCAAATTTTTAGATTTTTTGTGAAAACTAATTCTAGAATATAAAACTTACTCTATATATTGCTAAACTTGATTAAAATTTATATAAATCACTCATCAAAGCCATACTCAAACACTTCACCAGCAAACATTTCTCCTGTTGGATGGTATTTTTTCTAAGATACATAGTTGGTCCAAAAACAATCATTTGCCTATCTGAACTGGGATGCAGAGCGCCACTGCTAAAATAATAAAGTGTGTCAAGTTTATGTAATGAGGAACACTAACGGCTCCTTTGAAACGGCGGAATTTCACAGAAATTTCACAGAAATTTTATAGAAATCAATTTAATTTCAAAAAATATTGCAAAAAACATGAAAAATTCATGAGACCTAAGAACAGTGAAATCAAAACTGTGATATTTTGGTCATCTTCGTTAATGGAATACTAGCTTAGACACGAAGCAAACTGCCTCGTCGTATATCGTCCGGAGTTCTGTAGAGCATCTCATCTGTCAGTCTGTGTGATGAAGTGACACAAGAGAGAAAAAAGCTTCAAAGCCTCGTCACTGCTAGTCCTATGTACTACTAGTATCTGAAAAGCCATCGAAAGGGGCACTCTATGTCTTTCCACCATGTGGCAGACTGGACGGGGCCTGCCGGGGCCCTTCTCTTCTTCTTCGTCAAATGTGTCATGTAAATTGACCGCTGTTCATTTTTAATATTAATTTTAACTTTTTTTTATTTAAAAAATTTATTTTAATGTGTAAAATTATTAGCCGTGATTTAAATTCTATTAATAATAAAACAAATAGTAAGAATAAATTTTTTAAATAAGATGAATAGTCAAAGTTCATATAAAAGTCAACGGTGTCGAAGGGAGTATTTGTTTAATGAAATCACATAGTTAAAAATAACTTTTAAGTAGGAGAAACAGAGGTGAGTTGTGAAAATAACTACTCTCTCCGTTTCAAAATATAAGCAATTTTTAAGTTAAATCAAAGTCAAATTTTTATCACTTTGACCATTAATATTATAACTAATAATATTTTGTCATATAAAATTATATTTTTAAATTTATCATGAAATAAACTTTCATAAAAAAATATATTTTTACATTAAAAATTACGTAATTTGCTAGAGATTATTAAGTAAAAATTAAAAAAGTTTGACATTATATAAACTTAAAAATATTTATATTTTAGAACAGAGCTAGAATGCGCTCTCTCTCTAGTAGCGGCAGCCGACGTGGCCCGTGCCAATTCTTAATCTTATAGAGATGCATATGGTCGACATGGGTTCCAATCCTCTTTGCTGCGGTGCCTAGATTCTTGCTCCACTCTTCAAGTCTCCCCTAATCTGCCGCAGTCTAGAATCCGTCTGAAAATGCAATGATTCTGATAGACATTCAAAAGTTGTCTTTACAATATTTTTTCTTTCTCATTGGTCTTTGTTAGCCGCAATGCAAATGGGGCTGCGTATTCTTGTGCTCAGTTTGCAATGCGACACAGGGAGTCTTATGTTTGGAGTATTCCTCCTCCCTTTCTTTGGAGTATTCCTCCTCCTTTTCTGTTGCAAAGTTTGCAGCCTGATTGTAATCATTATGATTAATAAAGATAGAGCTCTTGTTTTTCAAATAAAAAAAGATGCAAATAGAGGTGATAAAAGGGCTCGGCCCATGGATGATTTCACAAACTAAATCGAACTTTATTAAATTTTATTTTAAAAATAAATAAAAATTTAGCTTGATTTTAATTCGATATGACTCTCTATATCTTTCATTTTTTCTTCGTCCTGTTTTCATGCCTAGAAGCATATGGTTGCCGCTGCTGTGCGCCTTCTCCTCGCCAGTGGCTCTGCCCATGCACCCGGCCTCCCTTGCTATTCTCCAAAACCTCATGGAGTCCTAGACCAACATCGACTTGCTCTGCTAGCCGAAGGACGACCCGACCCCAACGCTTGGCGCACATACCTTGTGACCAGTCCAACAGTGTCGACAACCTTGATCTCGATCAATTCGACCTCGCCAGCATGCTCCTCTCTTCCATCTTCAACCTCATCACTCATAAAGACATCAGCCTCTTGGGAACCCCCTCCCCTGCCCACTCCCGTCCTCCTTAGAGCCAGCCCGGAGGAGAGGGCAGGTAGGGTGGTCACCCAAGGCCCCTCGACATAATGTATGTACATATAGGTTATATAATTATTATAAGCCCCATTCTTCCACTACCTTGACAATTCATTTTAGATCTAATAAACACGTCATTACTTCTCATGCGTACCATACAATTTTTTTTTTCTTATGTAATGGGTTAGATCTGCTATTTATACAAGCAACAAGACTAGAAACTGCACTTAGTCTAGACGGTACTATGGCAATAAAAAACATAAGAAAAGGCAAGCCGCTAGCCTAACCCTCTCACGATAACATAACTGCGTGTTAGCATACAATAGAAATTTAATGATGGTCACTTTTGATAATGTAGCTGATCGATAAAAAATATGTAGGGGCCTCTGCTTTTAGCTAAGTTCGCCCTAGGTCCTTAAAATTTCAGGACCAGCACTGTTCCTCCTCATCATGGAATTGCCGAGATGTTATCCTTGAAAAAGAAGAGAGAGAGGGGCACATCGGTCATTTCACATCCCCCTCTCCCCTCTAAACAGTATCCATAGACAAATTTCCATTCTTTTTGTGGCTGATAAGTAATGGTGCACGCTCCGAGCGATAGCATTGATATTTAACCTTGCCTCTTCGTTGGCGTCATCTAGCGCAATTGTGTGGCACTTCCAAAGGCTCGCCACAATGAGGTCAAACTGGTGGACTGGTGCAAGCTCACCCTAGGCCGAAGAAGTGGTGCACTAGGTAAACACTACTATTATCATCAAGTGTTCGTGGCATGAAGGTGACCACCACCTTATGAAATATTGGTGCCCAATGGGTCAGCTCGACACGACACGGCCCAAACACAATCATGCTTGGCCAATTTCTTAGGCTCGGCAAGACACAATTAAAGTGACAGGTCATGTTGTGCTAGCCCATGTGCCTCATTTGCAACCAAATTATGTTAACACGGTGTTGGTGACCAAAATTGACATTCAGGAAAAATCAGAATTTCTGGTATCCTAAATTGGAAGTTTCAGTTTTAACAGGCTCGCTATGGCAAAAATGGCTAAGTCCTTACCAGAGTCTTCGATACTTGGACGAAGTACGCAGGAGCACCCTCTCTGCAGCCAAGGTTTAGTCAATTGGAGGGTCCGGCCATTTGCCAGAATTACAAGTGTAATTGTTGGGCATTTTGAGCAATTTTCATGGAATAAACAAAAAAGTGCCCATAAAGAGAAGAATATGAAGCTAATTTATGACATGATCCTCATCAAGATGATCGAAACGAACATATGGATCACCTAAATTGGAGACCGAACGAAAAAGTTGTGATCCAGAGAAGATACTGTAAGGATCAAGGACACCGAGAAAAGGGTCGAATCGGTGAACTTATAGGACTAAATTCGCTATAGACTATGAGACTTAATCAAAACAAAAGCAATCTTATGCAATTTTAGTAGGCCAAAACCTCTAACAATGCTAGTGGAAAGTAAAAACAACAAAGAAGCACTAGTACGATAGCCACCAAGAGTAATCGCAAAACAACCTAGCAACTCCATTCAATAGAAAATGCGAAAAGTAAAGAGAGAGTAAGATAATGCTCAGCGATTTTTCTCGAGGTCTCGAAAGCTAGATGCCTTCCCCTAATCTTCATTGAACCACTCCTGTCAGAGTCTTTGTTCCTCCCGTCGTTCCTAGAACGATTCTCATAAAGGTACGCTCCACTTCTGGAGTGAAGACACCGGCGGCCCAGCTATCATACACAATATCCAAGCGCCAGAGCAAGCCTCCAAGGCTCGGGTACTCACTCTTAGTGTCTCTTTCGAGCGAGAGACTCAAAACCGCGTACAAACTTGACGTCGTCTTCCACAATCTCCTCAGAAGCTCGAACACCGACTCCTATCCAGTATAGGCTGCCAAGACCAAGAGTAATAGGCAAAGATCACTCATCTCGAGCCCCACAAGCTCTAGACATGTATGAATGCTTCATATTACTCTCTTACTAGCACCAAAGATCTCCAATCTTGTCTTGTGCTCTCTTAATGGTGTCCCTTTGTCTCTCACAAGATTCTTCCAGCAATTCAGACCTCAGGCACGGGCAAAACACCCCCTACACGGTTTAAATAGGCTCCGAGCCCAGAAACAACTGTTAGAATGTAATGTCATAAAGCTGTCTGCTTTATCCAATTACCTGACTGTCTAGTGACTGCTCCCATCGGACTGTCCAGTGACTTATCTTCTCACAGAACAGGGAAACACCCTCTTTGGAATCTATTCCATGTGACACTGAACTGTTCGGTGCATACCTTTACCGCAGTGTCCAATGACATTCTCTTTTGAACTTCCAGAGACACCTCTTTTGGACTTCAACTTCTGGCTCACTTGGACTGTCCGATCACTGCACCGCCAGACTGTCCGGTCTGCTCTACCTCGACTCCAGAGAGCATCTCTCTCTAGACTAGCTCCTCCAGAGCTGATGAGATCACATACAAACCCCCATGGCCTCCACCTTTCATGATTTCTAGAGAACATGGTGGGGTGATTGGTTTGTAATCTGAACTTGAGTCGAGGACGACTCTAATTCAATTGAGGGAGGATGACGAGGACATCAACACCATCGATACGTCCTCCTCCCCTACACCTGCCTATATTTTGGTTACAGGTCATACGACTCACGCCCGTGCACATCAACTTAATCATCAAGTAAGTTCACTCTTAAGCTCATGTTCAACTTTCTTAGACCATAGAAATCCGTGTACTCTTGTGTTGCTTAGAAACCAAGGAGAAAACCAACCAGGAGATAGATTCGTTTAGGCTGGATTCAAATTTCAGGACAGCACCAACTTCTAACGCCTGCCACGACTTCATACGGGCTCCATTTTGGGCGTTCAAGTACTTCCTATAAAGCTTATCAAGTTTACTTTCCAACGGATCTGGCCCCACCTTCTGACGACATCGGAGTCAATGCCAATCAACATTTTGATACAGAAGGTGCTGCATCACCTCAACTGGGGCCGTTGGCTCGTGTACCGAGTTGAGCCCATTAGGGGCGCGTCTTAGGGTTTGAGGACGACCTCAGCACCCCTTTGGTCAAATTCCACCCTAGTTAAAGGCCTCAACCGCCACCAAGAACACTTGAGTTTTGATAGATTGAAGTTTAACCGCCGCTACTTCGCTTGCAGTGCACGTGTCGACTAGACCGCCTGTCTTCTTGCCATCGGAACCCCACCTTTTGTTGTTTCATCAGATTAAACTCATATTTTTATCTAGCAATTCAGTGCTTGTTCATCTCGTCCTTGCTTGTTCTACAATTGCTTGCAGGACGAGTGCCCCTGTGGCTGGTTAATCGCGCTCACTTTCTAGAATCGGTGTATTGGTCGCTAAGGTGAAACGTCGTGAATAGTTGTAGTCGAGCCGTGAACGTCGCTTCCTTCCACCAATCGTGATTCCCATCTCCATTGAAAGATTGGGACCGAACCTCTCATCAAGGGCTCACTGAACTGTCCGGTGACTGCATCTTCAGCTGGACTTGAGCTTCGGTCTTTGACTTCGCTTGCTCTACCATCTTCAGTGCTTTCTAATTCACACCCTTGAACACTTGTATGACAGGAGACGAATGACTTGACCCTCCTTAATAGTATCGGCGTTCCTATGGATTCTCTAGCTAGTAGCTAGTCCTTAGCCTTGTCCTCCAACGCCTGAAACTCCCCCTCTTGGGATCCTCCTTTGTCATCCAACAAGGAAATCCACCATGTGATAGGGACTAATAGGGTGGAACCTAGAATCACAACCGTTACTTATAGTGTTTATTCAATCACCAAAATCAATTCATACCTTTTAGAAGGTCATGAAGCTTACAGATGCAAAATTGAAAGTTTCAATTTTTTTACCTGAAAGTTCTAGTTTTTACTGATATTCACCTGAGGAAATTGAAAGTTTCGGTTTTGGGTTTCGGAACTTACCGCATCTCCATCGGATAATTCCATCCCCCTCTATATAAAGAGAAGGCCCGTAGATGATTGAGGGACACCCAATCGAATATATCAATATTACTTTACATAGTATTTTCCTTTCTAAACTCTTTTTCCCCTCTCAAACCCTAATTCCTTTTCTCGAACACGTAGGAGAGCTGTGTATCATTATATTGAAGAAGAAAAGATGGGCAAAGAAGACCTTACAGACATCTCACACACATACTCTGTTTTACATTTGCGCTCGCTTTAAAACTATAACGACCACGACTAAGGGACCTAAGTAGCCTCCAAGAACCGGGCAGTAAGGTACGAGAGACCTCTCGCCCCTGCCAGGCTCCAAAGTTGCAACTCCTCCATAGCAGCAGCCAAAGCAACTGCCGTACTTGGTGAAACTCCATCAAGCACACACCTATTGCGATGTTTCCAAATAATCCACACCCCTAGCATAATAACCAAGCTAAGTCCACCTCTAGCCTGAGTGTCTACTGCAGCTACCGGTTGTTCCCACCAATCATCAAAAGATAACTCAGGAGGTTGAGGCGCGATAGAGTGCAACTTCAACCGATTAAGCAAGAGATATCAGAACTGTCATGTGAAAACACAGCCAACCAAGATGTGTTGAATTGTTTCTTCCTCCTGGTCGCAAAACACACATCATGCAAGATGTTGCAGGCCACGTCGGGCAAGCTATCAGCAGTCCAATAGTGATAATGTGCTGCAAGCCAAAGAAAAAAGGGGAATTTGTCTATAGGAAAACTAATGTGAACAAATTCGAGACGGGCGGTGTTGTATAGACAAATAGGCACAATCAGCAACTCGATTGATAATAGGCTGAAGCTGGCTCCTCATTAGTTTTTTCAGTGAGATAGGCAGACCCAAGTATTTGCATGGAAAGGACTGAATTTCACACTCAATGTGACCCTGATCACTTCAACCTCCTCTTGGCTACACTGAATTGGCATTGCACTGCTCTTCTGGACATTGGTCTTGAGACCCAAGCTTCCCCAAACAGCCGCAATATATCGAGTGTGATGGTTATATCATCAGCTGTAGGTCTAATAAAAGGAACCACATCATCCGCATATAGCGACATGCGATGTGGCAGAGCTCTTGAGGAGTGCGGCAGCAGCAGCCCCTCTTCTGATGCCTTCACAACTAAATAGCCGAGAATGTCCATGACTAGAATAAAAAGTATTGGAGACAGCGGGTCGCCCTGTTGTAAACCCCACCGGTGAAGAATCACCTCGCCTGGGATCCCATTAAGGAGGACACGTGTTGATGAGGACCTCAGTAAATAGCTAAGAATGTCACATCAAATCTGCCCAAAACCCAGATTTCTGAGAACTTCCATCAAAAAAAGGCTAAGAGACAAAATCAAAGGCCTTTGTTATATCCAATTTCAGCAGGAAAATAGGCTGCCTTTGCTGATGAAGGAAGCATACTGTTTGTTGCACAAGCATAAAGTTGTCTTGGATGAACCGTCCCTTGATAAAGGCACTTTGATTAGATGACAACAATTGCTGCAGGTGGTTTGCCAATCTGTTTGCAAGAATCTTAGTGACAAGCTTCGCAAAACTATGCATTACAGACCGGAGATCATTTACCGGAGATTCTTTACTAGAGAAACCTCATCTTTTTTGGGCACGAGAGTGCTATACGCAGAATTGAGCAGCCATATATTTCTGAATTTTCTACTCCAAACAGCTGAAATGGCCGCCATGACATCTTGTTTAATAATTCCCCAACAAGATTTATAGAATCGACTCGTGAAGCCATCCGGACCTGGAGCTTTATCACATGGCAGGTCTTTGATAGTTTTCCACACCTCCTCCTCAGAAAAGGGGGCATCCAGTGAAGTAAGATCAAAACTTAGGATATCTAGTGCATCTAAGTTAACACTGACATCTCGATCCTCGCAAGTGCCCAATAAGCTGGTATAGAAATCATGAATGAGCTTTGCCTTATCATCATGAGCTGTAAAGACACTGTTCTCATCTGAGAGATTTACAATGAAATTCTTCCACTTCCAGTAACGAGCTTGTGAATGAAACAATGAAGTATTAGCATCTCCATTACTAAGCCAACTGATTCTTGAACTGGTGCAGGCAATTGTTCTTTTAAAAGTTGCCAAGGCAAGAGAGTGTTTCTTGAGGCTTTTCCGCAACCATTCCTCCTCATCAGATAGCACCCTGTTGTCCTTTGCTATTTTCAGCTTATGCAGAACTTCTTTAGCAAGCTCGAGCTGTGAATTTACATGCCCTACTTGTTTCTGACTCCAACTTTGTAGCCGCCAAGTAAGTGATTGAAATTTTTTTGATAGCACCTCAAAGGAGCAAGGTGCAGACTGCACAGAAGTTCAGGCGCACTCAACCGCCTCCTGAAAACCTTCAAGCTTTGGCGAATAAGATTCAAAAATAAACCGACGCAATCCCGGCTTGTTATCTTGTAGCCCAAGCAACAGTGGGCAGTGATCAGAGTCCTCCGATGCTGCACTCTGAAGGAGAATTGGGGAAGAGGTGGTCCCAATCCGGTGAACACAGAACCCTATCAAGCTTTACCAAAGTAGGAGAATCTTGTTCATTTGACCAAGTGTATTTGTGTCCATGCATCGGAATTTTTTCAGGGCCAAATCATCAGTGATCTTTCTGAATCTTCCCATCATAGCCCTGTCCAGATTGCCAGATCATCAGTGAGCCTAGATAACCCTTGATAGCTCTTGTTCATACGGGGTTCATCCCAAATTTGAGCATCCAGGTGTTGCTGTAATCCTGAAAAAACTGTTGGCGGTACTTAACTACCACTTATACGGCCAATAAACCTCAGAAAATAAATGAATACTTAGCATTTTTGCACGCATTTTATTTTAAATAATCTAGTTCCACTTGTACTTTGAGAAAATATGTATGCAGGTGAAAAATCAACTTTATAAAGTGAGAAAATAACCCAAAATGGTGAAAGTAAATAAATAGAAGAATCTGACAGTGCTATGTGGCAAGGAGTCAACCTATGGAGATAGAATGAATATTCTGAAGAATCTCTGGATGAACCTCACAGAAAACCCACCAGAAAGGGACCCACCCAAAGCTAGGCCCAGGAGGCCCAACTGCCGGGTTGGTCGACCAACCGGCCGTTGGCGTCTTTTTCAGATGGCCTCCACGTGCTGGCTCTCCCGTGCTTTTTGAAGACTTGATGGTGGCTTGGTGCACGGTTTCCCGGCTAACCTTTGAAAGCTATAAATATGACTCTTCACCCCCCTCACTTAGAGACACACCACATTTCGGATTTTCCACTCGTACTTCATTAAATCCCTATTGTCAGAGTGGCAATAGGATGGAGGAGTCTCTCCCTAGTTCCCATGTTATTGTGGAGGAGTTTGTGAGTATTCTTCTTATGCATCTTTTCCTTTTATGTTGACTTTGGTTACGAATAACGATATAGTTTCCTTTTATTATGTCTCCCTTAATATAGTCATATTTATATTTATGGGTAAGTTGTTCTTTTTTGATGTATTTGTCAATAGACTTAATTATGATTATACTAAGTAGAGCCTACTTATTATATTAGTTGATGCATATTTAGGCATCTATGCCACGACATTGATTTAATGTACTTTTAAGTATGCCTTTGTCCTAGCTTTGCTATTCGAAAGGGTTAAGGTATAGTTGGATGTGGACATGGTGTTCGGGTTAGTCACCTTCATTGAATGCGGGTGTACCTCACGGTCTGTAGAGGTTGGCGGCAAATGTGACTATCTTGTCCATCCATTGTAATCTTTTATGTTCAGGTGTGACGTATGTCCTATTAAAGATGGGGTACTTTGGCTTATTAAACTAAGTCAGAAAGCATCACCTCAGTAGTGCCTGGGTACCTCTGGAGTTTAAGTCTTAAACTATAGTTTGACTAGGTGATATATATACTTATGAAACTAAGAAGTATATAAAGAACTTGCCTTGTCCGTATAACTGCCATTAAAGTGTAGTTAGAATAGAGTAGAGTGGGAGTTCGATGTGTGTGTGGCCACTATCCTATTCATATATGCTTACCCTTATTTTAGACCTAGTTAATTCAATAAGAGTAGTCTTGCTTTGAATTAGTCATTAGAGTAAATTCTATCTTGAATACTGCCCATACCTTTCTTTGAGAAAAATACGATACCCATAATACTCCTGAGTGAAATCCTACAATGATAATTCTGTGCGCTTTCGGAATCCATTCTGAACTTAGTATGATTTTACCATGATTACTACTTATGTTATTCTCATGATGATGTAACAAATGTTAAAAAAGCACTGGAACTCTCAAGCATCTTTAGCTATTACTTGTAGTGTTCTGCCTTGTATTGAGAAACTTGGGAGGCTCTGTTGTTGTTGAGGTGCTAATCAAATTATCAGTACAACTACTCCAATTATTTCCAGGCGTCCAAGCCTCTTCCAGCTCGTTTTTCACTGCACTGTGCCTTAATGGTATCGATTTGTGTCTCATCTACTACACAGTTATGTGCTTAGGGTTTTTAACGGGTTGAGTGTATTTTCCTGCCACACCATCGCAAACATTTTATTATACACTCATTTCCATTCTCAAATTAGTGTCGTCATGTAATGATTTTAGTTTATTTTTTAATTAGAGCTGTTTTCTAATAATACAACAATTTAAAATTGGAGTATTATTTTACTTACATTGAAGAAAACATCCTGCTCAAATGAAAGTGAACAAAAAATTACCCAAAAGACTAGCGATTCTTACAACTTACTCTAGTCAATTCGTTGCTGAAAAATGCTCTTTCAACACTTAGTTTCACTGCCATCAGGTCCCCTTTTTCTTTGCGGATACAGCATGAGTACAGTGATGGGCTGTTGACAGCAGCCCACCTGCCTAACCAGCAGCCTGTTTAATATTAATAGGGGCCCTGTCAGTTCTTAGCCCACTATGCCACCGTGTCTTCACTATAAATAGGAATATAAAACTTGGTACTATAAAAAATAAAGTTGAGGTTCAAACCAGTAACTTGAGATACTGAGGTGGGTCTACCATGTCAATGATTAAAGATCTGTTTTAATTGCTACCAAAACATGCCAAACAAAAAGTTCGGATCGCGTCAAAATTACGACACCACTAAATTACACTAGAAGGAGGGTCTTTGGTTTGCTACTAACTTTTGGTGTGGCATAGTTTGGCATTGATCCAAACAGGCTCTAACACCTAGAGATGTTAGGCTATTGGAATAGTAGTGGTTAAATATCCTATTTTTAGATGTTTATAAACATGCGGTGGCGTGCGAGCCTAGCATGCATATGACTGATCTTTGGCTCAAACACAACTCAGATAATGTTTTGTCATGCTTTAGACAGGCCAAAAATTGTGGGCCTCAGACTATATAGCCCAGCCCAAATTACGGGCCTCATGCCAGATCATATAGCCCAGCCTAAATGGTTATTCATCCTGTTATGAATAGCACTTGTATTCATCAAGGGAGCAAAGGGCCATAATATATAGTTACAGGTGAGGAAAATATACATAGAACCCCTCGGAGAAAACAAAAATACAAAAAACCTCTAATCTATACACATATCTCTAAACCCCCCTCAAACTCATGGTGGATCAACAACATTGAGTTTGAAGAGAAAAAATCTATGCTGATATCGAGTTTGTGCCTTCGTGAAGAAATCAGCCAACTGCAAAACTAAAGGCACATACCGAGGAGCAACAATCCCATCCTGAACCTTTCGCTGACTATAAGCAACTCTTTTTCTAAACTTACTGTAGGGAATTTGTTGTTGAAAATGCTCTTTTAACAGTTGTTCCCCACATCAGAATCGATCTAATTTTAAAAGCAAATCATAATCTTTATGTCTATTTGTTAAATTCAAATGTACTGTGTTGAATCTGGCCTGCCACAAAACAAGATATGTGAATTTAGTGTTGATCTTTTACAAGCTAACGACAATTGACAATTTCCAGATATTTTTTAATGTTTTATCAATTCAAATTAGTTTTATCCTGCAAAATCTTCGTCCATGTTGTTTTTCTCTCCTCTCCGTCTTTTCATACATTCATGGTTGGGGAGGTACCTAAAGAATTATTTCCATTCCGTAATATAAAAAATAACGCATCTCATCATTGATCAAGTATATGAAATAATAAATAAAAATATATAAGCATTTGACAGAAAATGAACATGCTTTTATTAAAGGTGCTAACACACATATCAGACCATTATTCATGTGTTGTTAATATATTGCCTGGAGAAAACAGAGTATTGTTCTTTGACTCATCTTGCATCCTCTAGCATGTCTTGGACAAATACAATCGATCACTGCAACAGGCCAATTCGTACATCTTGTGAGTAGACAAATAATATACATGAATATAGAAAAGAATGGGTGTGATTTCCCATAGAAAAAGAAGACTCGGTAAAACCATACCTTTGCTAAAAGAGGAGCATGGAAGCAATGATCAACCAAAAACACGGTATAACATTTGTGTTGGGGCTTCTTAATCCTCTTGATATCGGTATCCGGGTAACGTTGTTATTTTCAATATTTCTGAAAGCACATGACATTTTTCATGTGTTAGTGCAAGGCATTTCAACAATAACATTTATAAATGATAACATTGCGATGCAGAAGAAGTACTAGGGTAAATTTGAACCAATCTACTCACAGTTCGGACAAGGTCCCTGCACTGACAAGAGAGAGGATTTCCCTTGGCACTGTTCCAGTTAGCATATTCCCATTCAATCGCCTGCAGAGAATATCCAATAGTTAAAATGGTACTAATTTTTTAAAAAAGCAAACTGAATATCACCAGCAAGAAACGGGCAATTTCACTTCAACATCTCAGAATTCTGTCATTGACACTTGTGGAAAGAAAACAATGTAGTAGCGTAGTTGTAGCAGTGTAGTGTGCTTGTGGCCGTTTTCTAGTTGTATACTTGTATTATCACTATATCAGTGTATTAAGGAGAATAACATACAGATGCTGCAATTTGCTGATGCTACCCAGAGAGGCAGGAATAGATCCACTCAGCGCATTGTTCTGAAGCTCCAAGTCAACAAGGTTGGTGAGATTGCCCAAAGATGAGGGTATGGCTCCCGTCAGATTGTTTCCATCTAACCTCCTGCAGAACAACACATTTCATACATTCATGTTTCTGCAATTTATAAACGATAATCAAATTTCATGATCAATTTTATGCATCTGATATGTGTAAAAGTTCTGACAAATGGTATACATATTTTTCAGTGTGCTGATGGCGCCAAGTGAACCCGGTATTGTGCCAGAGAACTGGTTATCATGAAGATCCAGGCCAACAAGATTACTCAAGTTACCCAGGGTTGTTGGTATTAGCCCATTCAGGCTATTATTGAAGACATTCCTGCAACATTAGCAAATTAGCAGATAAAATTTTCCATTTTGAGTTTAGGTGATGAGATCTGTAGTGTCTTTTTCTATTTCTTACAGGCATTGAAGCTTCTTCAGATCTCCAAGCTCCGGAACCAGCGGGCCTGAAATACCAACGTTCTCCAAATCCCTTCAAAAGAAGCAAGATATGTATAAATATGTTCAGTAAGTTATCCCTCCATATATAATAGATACTAGACAAATGAAGAAAAATGGCGACCCATAACGCCCCATCACATGAAAAATACCAGGAGTTTAGGATCTTTATTACTTTACTTTTTAAAATAATGGCAATGAATGGTTCTACAGTCCTAAAAGGAGAAATATGCATATATCATAATAATAAGGAATGAATAGACTGGCATACAAGCGGATCACATAGTTTTCACGGTCGCATGTGACATAACCCCAAAGACAGGGATTGTCAAGGGTTGGATCCCAGCTCTCCAGTGCATCAAGCGGCCGCTGCCATGCTGTTCTTTGTGCATACAGTATGTCACCTTCAAGTCTCAACATGGAAAGTTAGGATGCATGCTTTAAATTGAAGCCCATTTTTAATCAACACATAGGATGAACATGCGTACCTTCATTGTTGCAGTTTGTAGGCATTGCAAGAGCAATAAGGCCAATCATCAGGAAGGCTGCTGCTGCAAACTGAGACGTCATTGTCATGGTCAACAGAGCTGATAGATTCTTTATGCCTGAATTAGGGGGCGTTAGGTCTTTATATATAGGTTCAAGGCAAAGAACTGCTACTGAAAAGGATTCTGCCAAATTTTTGTCAAGACTAAGTTTTTGGATACAATTGATTCCGTAACCGTATTCCTCAAATAAAACCCAGAGCTGAAGAATAATTACCGAAGAAGGCTTATTATTCTGACCAGATAAGCGACAGATACTGTAAAAAAATAGGTCTTCCTTTAAAAACAGATATAGATGTACGCCAAGAAATATTTATTGTCAGCCTAGTTAATTATTCTGAAAGTAAGCTTGTTTTCGAGCCACTAATAGACGCCACATCAAGCGAATGGTGAATGGAAAACTTCAATTGAGGTTCCAGAAGGAGCAGCAATTTCTCATTTTATATTGCAATTAATAATTTAGGATCTTGCCAATTTTAAATGAAGTATGCCATACCTGGGGGGTGGGCGGTGAGTGCCGCGTTACCCCAATTCCTTCCATAGAAAAAAATCTTAGCAAGAATCTATTAGATTTATTAGCATATTCTCTGGTAACTTAGCACTAGCTTAGTAAGGAAGAATTGAACAGGGAAAATGTTGGTATTCTGTAGCAGTCTAGTAGACTATCAATGGCGAATAGCTGTTTCCCTTTTTAAAATGTGAACCGAAATTTCAAATATGTCAATTTTGTGCAACTTTCAAAAGGGTCACTCTACACTCTCATTTTTTTATCTGTGGTCAAATTTCATGCCTTGTACCAGCTATAAGTTCACACTGTGGCGTGTTTGCCCAATCTTGCTAAGGTTCTGAAGTGCCGTTGTGCATATGTTTTAACTTCATCACTATGAAGCACACACCGGCTCTAGAGCTCAGCAGAGATAGCAGCAATAGATGCTTTGGTACTTCAATGTTTGGAAAGTACATTGGAATATGTTGCGATAGAGTCAAATAAAAATAATTTATAAAAATATTAAAGTTCCTGCGCTTATAAGTCATTTATACATTCTTCAATAAGTAGGACTGAGTTTTGCTAGAACCCTCTTGCACATTTCAGTGCTAGAACCCCTCTTTCATATTTCTGGGCAGCCGATAGTTCTTCACATTTCACATGAAGAAGGTGGGAATGACTTATAAACTCAGTTCGTTTTTCCAGAACAACATGTTTTAGTTTTATATACTCTCTCCGTCCCTTTTCATAAGTTGTTTTGGGTTTAGGCACGGGAATTAAGAAAAGTGAAAAATGTGGGATGTTTTAAAAACGAGGATGAGAGATAGAGTGGAGATGTATTGGGAATAGAAAAAGTTGTCCCCTATGTGAGAACGACTTATAATTTGAAAAATTTTGAGGAGTTCAGAGTGACTTATAATTTGAGACGGAGGGAGTAATTTGAGACGGAGTGAGTACATAACTTGCCTGTTACTGGTGGCTGATTGAAGAATGTAGAAATGACTTTGCTGACCCAGGAAGCTGTCCTCCATAAAATTAAGTCATTTTTATTTGCTAGAACTGTTCTGGCATTGACAAAATGAATGTGTATCTCGATTAAATGTTAAATAGATCATTCTGAATAATGGATGTATCAACTTTCAAAAGATAGGAAAAGTTAAGAATTCATGCACTTTCATATTCGATTTCTCTATAGCCATAAAAGAGTATGATCTTCGAAAACACGAGGGAACAAATTGTCAAGACGACATGCTTCTTTCAGTCGATTGGCTCCAAGACGTCAATGCTTTTTTTTTTCTTGAATGTGTCATCATTTTATTAAGAAAAGAGGAAAAGATACAAGAGAGGGGTTATTGGCTTATCCCCCCCCCCCACGCCATTCCAGATGGGCCACCCCCCAAAAACACTAAAGAACATCACCGTGCTAAAGGTGCAGCAGGTAGCAGCCATAGAAGCAGCTCTTGCAGCCGCGAAGCACATGTAGGCCTTGACAATTTGAAGAAGGTTTTGATGAGCGATATGCAATACATGATCAAGAAAACTTGTTTAAGTCTAAAAATGCTAGTATTGCATCGTCTTCTCATGTTGCACATGTAGGCTCTACCACTAGTGCATCGGCGCCGACTACCTTTAGTGTAGAACAACCCTCGTATGTCATGCCGTTGAACTCGTTTAGTAGGCAAACTAGTTTTTCGTCGCATGTGCAAATGAACCTTTTGGTAGTGTCTCCCGCTAGCGTAGAGCCAATCACTAGCATCTCCAATCCGCCCACAAGCCGATTGAATGAGTTGGCTTATTTTGTTCCTCCTTACCGTACCATCGCACATAGTACATCACCTATCCCACCAAGCGGTTCGGGTATCTTTTATGGCCCAGTTCTCAATGAACTATTTAGTGCCATGAAAACAAGTATGCACCCTCCACCATCTAGTACTTTCGCTAGGTCACCCATTGTCAACATAGAGGAGTGTATGGCGCGCATTAAAGAGGACTTGAACAAACAATTTCACGAAATGCTAGGGGTAGACCTCAAAGGAAGAGATCAGATTTACCAAAAACCGTACCCCGCATATTTTGATTCGATCCCTTATCCTATTGGATGGCACGTGCCCGACTTCGTCAAATAATGGCGAAAATAGTAAAACTACTTGAGAACACGTTAGCTAATATGTGGCGCAATTAGGAGTAGCGGGTTTTAGCGAAGCTTTGAAAACACGCTTGTTTTCTTTGTCGCTAACCAGAACTGCTTTCTCGTGGTTTTTCTCATTGTCCTCGGGCTTCATTTACACATGGGAGTCTTTAGAGCGTCATGATCACTATTATTCCGGGGACAACGTTTTGAAGTTGTCACATTTGACATCGGTTTGGCAAGGAAAAGATGAACCCGTGGTTGATTATCTTCGGCGGTTTAGAGATGTTAAGAACCGATGCTTTAATTTAAAAATTTTAAAAAAGATTTAGTCGACCTAGCTTTTAGTGGTTTGCGGTCACATCTTAGAGAAAATTTGGAGGGGTACAATTTTCTTACACTCACTCACCTCCAACAAAGGGATTCGACTCAAGAAAGCTGAAGCAAAGAAATAAAACATGGATACAAGAGCCGCCACACTGTGCACATCGTAAAATGTGATTCAGATAGTTCCGATGATGATTCCAATGATATTCTAGCTGCCGAGTTTGTTTGGCCCTCTAAGACCAAATCATTCGCTTGTGATTCGCTCAAACCATTTCATAAGAACCGGAAAGACGATGTGAAATACACCTTTCATGTAGCTAAGTTTGATAAAATATTTGATGAGGTACACAAAGGTGGGTACAATAAGATTGCGTACCTCTGGCAGATGAGATTAAGCTTAGAGCATGTTGTAAATGGCATAATTCTTATTCTCGTGCTACTAATGATTGCAATATTTTCTATCGACATGTCCAATCAGCCCTAAATGAGGGATGATTGAGTCTTAAGAAGATGCAGATCGACAAGCAACTGTTCCCCGTCAACACTCTCGAGCTCAACCCCAAGGTGTTGATTCGGCCTCATCAAGCCGATATAACCAAGAGAAAGAACGTGGTCATTGGGGATGAGATGCCTATTTATCAGAGTGAGAAAGGGGCCTCTAGGAAAGTGGTGTTCGAAAAGTCCTCCGATGGTCATCTCTTAAAGTCACCATTCAAGGCTCGAGACCTGGGGGAAAATCTCCACAGCCCAAGATGATAAAGCCGAAGAATCCGGAGGTAGGCAAGTGGAAGATAAACCAAGGCAAAGCCACGGATCAGAAGATAGAGCCCAAAAATGCCTTCGACCGGCTCATGGCTGAGTACAAGAATCAAAAGACCGATTTAAATAATCGGTCTATGAGGCCAACCGTGAATGTGCACGGGCCTCCTCCTCCTTTTTCTCCACATGGGTTCGGAGTGCTGCCACCGTGGTTCCATCCTATGCCTTGCCCACCTTTCTCGGTGTGGCATCCATACATGGAACCATGGATGCCCGTGCCACCGATGCCTATGCCGTCGATGCCCGTTCCACCGGTGCCATACACGTCATTTCATCTGGGGTGGAACGGACCGAGAGAAGATGTCTTCACAAAGCTATCTAACCCTACTCCGGATCGGATGGATTCTCGACAGATCAAAGATCAAGGAGGGAGCTCCACCACCGCGCCTAAATAAGAGTGGTGCTCGAAGCAAGGTAACAAACCTGCTACTTCCACTTTTGTCCACTAAGAGAGTGCATCCGGAGATGTAGTGAAAATCGGCACAACCGATGTCAAAATCGGGGGAGTCTTCACGGTATCGGTCACTTTGGATGATCCAGTTGAAAAGGCCTCCCATGATCATGAAGCTAGCAGTAGCAAGAGCTGCTCTAAGTACACACAACTGAGTGGTGTCCGCCTGGCTTGACCCACACTTAGAAGAGGAAGCTCCAAAGGCTGGGCCTCCGAAAGATGCGAGAGGAAGAGGCGGAGAAGAAGAGTGACGAGGTCTTTAACGAGATCAAGTTGATGGTCCCTCAAGGTAAAAAGTGGAGGGTTAAAGAGCCCGAGGCTCCTACTCCATCGGTGGCGGAGGAAGCGGAGGCTACTTCAAAACAACTTGGTTTGGCCGACGTCGTCTTGGGAGAGAACTTTACAGCGCCTTCTCCCACGAGGGATGTCGACATGACCGAGTTCGACGATGACGACCTCTTGGACTACGAGTCTACACTGCCTCGAGAAGATAAGGACATCAACACTATTTGCTTGTCTCTTTCCGATTACACTTTGATAGAGGAAGAAGAGGTCATGGCACAATTCGACTTTGGGCCGAAAAGTGCTATCTTTGAGAAGTCTGAGGAATCGGAGAACCATTTGAAGCCTCTCTATGTGAGTGGTCATATCAATGGCACACCGATTTCTCGTATGCTTGTAGATGGCAGTGCGATTATTAATCTAATGCCATATTCTTTGTTTAAGAAGCTAGATAAGGCCGATGACGAGCTCATCCGGACCAACATGACTTGCAACGGTGTGGGAGGAGGAGACCCTACTGAGGCTAAGGGGCTCTGTTGACACTCAAAAATCAGGGCCACCGGATTGTCTGGCAAGTTGCCGGAGTGTCCGGCAAGCCCTCTCGGATTGGGGCACTTCGCCCACCGGAGTATCCGGTATAGTATCGGAGTGTCCGGTGAGCCCTCTTGGGTTGGACCGAAGTGTCCAGCTGTAACCTTTCAAAAAGGAGAATGTTCAAAAATTTTGGAAACAAAAGTTATGAAGTCGTGGAACCAAACATTTTGGAGTGAAAGTACTCTAAGGTTGGCCAAATCCTTTAGACTAAGACTCCAACCCAATACTCTGCATTCTTAATGAGTATCGATATTCCAAATCCTGTAGTTTCAAATCCCGTGCAAACTTCAACAGGATTCTAAAACACAAGTTGTTCATCTATCTCTGTTCTACCGATCTGCAAAGTTTCACATTGAAAGGAGTTCTGGAGATAATTCTTGCAAAGCTTCGAATTTGGTTACCTGGTCTGCCTTCAGCAGATTTCAGAGTCCTCTTATCGGATAACCAATTTCGAAATCCAATATCTTTCAATTCCTCGGGAAACTGCCTGTGCATGTCAGTAGGATGGTAGAAGACCATGTAAAGACCATATCTACCAAGTTTCATTCACATCGGAGCTCGGGAGATATTTCTTTAAGACCTCCAAAGTTGGTTAATTGATCTGCCTTTCAGCAGATTTTCCAAGTTTCCTTACCATTTAACCGTTTTCGAATTTCAATATCTTTTATCCTACTTTGCAATAACCTGTGCATGTTGGTTATATTCTAGACCACATGTTGAAGAATGGTTCTACCAAATTTCAACAATTTTCGAGATTGTTTGCTTGTTCTTTCTTTGTGCACAAAATACCTAAGTAATATGTGTGCTGGACCATTTCCTGTCAAGCGGGACCCAGTCAGCGCCTTCTTCTTCCTCCACCAACCAGCCCGCGCCAGCGTGCGCCCGCGCGGCGCGCATGCAGGCCGGCCACGCGCCCTCGCCCCTGACTCATGTCCAAGACACACCACCCCCCCCCCCCCCCCCCCCCCCCCCCCCCCCCCCCCCCCCCCCCCCCCCCCCCCCCCCCCCCCCCCCCCAGCCAGCCCTCCTCCATCTCCCTCCCCTCATTTTCATCCATTCAAGAGGAGGAGCTCCATTGCCGCCCCCACGGTCGAGCTCGGCGCCCAGTCTCCACGACACGTTCTGAGCTCCCAAAACAGTACAGATCGCGGCCTCTCTAGGTCCTCTTGCAAACCCCCAAGCTTCCTTGGTGATTCCGCGTCGGTTTGTCCTTGGATTTTGAAGATTTTGCCCCAACTCGCA
Organism: Zoysia matrella; assembly: GCA_001602295.1. Lineage (NCBI taxonomy): Eukaryota > Viridiplantae > Streptophyta > Magnoliopsida > Poales > Poaceae > Zoysia > Zoysia matrella. Next base: position 22,579 of record BCLG01003800.1, read on the forward strand.
GTTTTAGGCCAGCCGCCGTTCTCTGGTGAAATCCGGCAACTCTGGTGAGCCTCGCCGCGTTTCCTTCTCGCTCTGAGCTTCTCCATGACCTACAAGTCCTTGTGAGTCTTCAAGAGTTTTCGTGGCCGGATTCGCAGGGATTTCAAAGCTTCGACGACCGCTTGCCGCTTGAGCCACGACCTCGCCATGGACGCCCCCTCTCCGCTCCTCCTCCACGACAACAACCTCCCTACCGGTGTTCTCACAGCTCCGGTGAAGCTCTAGGGTCCCTCCTCCTCGCTCCTCGTTGACCACTTTCTCCGGGAGCCACCGCCGAACCTCGCAGTCCACCGTTGCTCATCGCCGGCCGCATCCTGGTGAGCAAATCAGGCCGTTGAACCCTCTTCCGAGCTCCCCGCGCCGCGGCGACCCTCTTGGCCCTGGATCTCGCCGCCAGCAGCCTACTCCGACGAGGCGCGCGGGCATTCTGGCTGCCCAGGGTGCGCCCAGCGCGGGCCTCTGTGGTCACCCCTCGTGGGCCATTTTGTTCTGTGGGCCGGCCTTGTGCGGCCCAGGTTTGGGCCAAGCCAAGCGGCCTACCCCGCACTGGCCTTGCCATGTTGGGCTTGTGCTTCGCGGCCCAAGGCCAAGTCCAGCGGTCCATTCTCTGTTATCATTTCATTCTCGTGATAATATTTAATATTTAATCAAAAAATAGTTTAAATTCCAAAAATCGCAGAAAGTTCATTCTAGCTCCAAAAATTATAAATAATATACCGTTGGAATACTCTCATCATGTAGAATATTTTAGATATATGAAAGTTGCATTTTATGCATTGGATATATTTCTATTAATTAAATAATGTGCATTATACATACAAGCATATCATCATTTTTCATGCATTATTAAAATGTAAAAATTTTATATTTAGCTTCTACTAATTAACTTATGTCATCCTAGAATTAATTAAAATTTATGTGCCTGTAGAATATTTATAAATTATTATTTACTATTAGTTAGAGATTAATTCATTATAAATTCATAGTTTAATAATAAATTCTATAACTTGTTCAGAAATTAGTTTATAGTCTTATTAATATTATGAGCCACTAGAATTGTATTTTATGCCTTCGAGAATTATATTAAGGAAATTTAGAAGTAATTTCCCTATTATGAACTATTTAGTAGAGTATAGAAAATTCATTCAAGGTAAAAATCAGAACCTTGCCATATACTTACAGAGAGCATGTTAGTTTAATAAACTCATTTCGCATAAAAGCATTCGCATACCGCTCTTGTCATACGCCTTCATGAGCATATCATCGCATGACCTTAGCATTTTAGTAGTTGCATAGCTAATCAAGTTCGCATATCATTTCATGCACTTAGGAAACGACGTAGAAGATCAACAACATGCTCTAATTGCTCCGGAGACGTCCGTCGCTGAAGATCTCCAGCTTGTTTGTGCTAACTCTCAGCAAACCGAAGGCAAGCCCCGGTGCATTAACCCCTTTTTAAGTTCTTATTTTATCACTTTGTATTGTATGGTTAATGTACTGTGCATTAAGTTGTATGAGTTGTTTGGAACCCTAAAATGCATGATAGTGCTACTTACCCTATTAAGTGTATATTGGTACATGTAACTTGATGTAGAGCTAGGCTATGAGTTCTAATAAAAGGTAGAAGTCGAGTGAATGAGAAACCTCACTCGCGAGCTATAGGTTTTATTTTATCCCACACTTGAATAAACCTGAGACCGGGTAGGGATAAAGTATAGAAGGGTTGAGAAGGCTGGGCCCTCGCGGTGGTAGCCCCGTCTGTGTCAATTAAGGACCGATTCGAGTGTGACCCTATTGAGCAACTTTCAACAGTACCGAAGGCATACTGGGGACGTGAGACCCAAGAAACTGACGTAGCCCGATACCGTAGTGGTTGGACGTAACCCTACCTCTCTTTTGACGAGGAGTAGAGAAAAGCCTTGGATCTAACCATGGATGCACCCGGCGTGGTGATCGCATGGAGGACCATGTGCTTGGGAGAGGTGCGCGTCGGACTGGCCCTATGGTATTGTTGCGAAATGTTGCCGCGTGCGGCTTCTGGGAAGCGCGTACGTGTCGTATACTTTGGGTTTTTCGAGCTGGTGTAAATCGATTATAATCGCTGCCCCTTACAGTAACGAGTACCACTTGTTCACTAAGTGACATCGTAGTAACAACTGGACTAATAATAACAATAATATGATTTGTTTGCTTAGTATAGGTATTTGCTTGGCAACCATGCTTGCTCTAGTTTATATTGCAAATTAAATTTTCATTTCGTGAATTTAACCTACCGCTAAAAGTTGAAATTAAGGATTCACTAATAGTGCTATGCTTTATGCAAATGGCCATCCCTGTGAGTCAGCCTCTCATGCTTAGGAGTCGGCTGTAGTTGGCCATTTTTTACGGGTAAGTCTTGCTGAGTAATTAGTACTCACAGTTTGTTGTTTCCCCTTTTTGTTGTGTTATAGCTTTTCCTGCAGGTAGCTGATGTAGCTATTGCGACAAGGGAGTGTGGGAAGGTGAACCCCTGGCTAACTGGTCTTGTGAGCCAGTTTCCTACTCACCGAATTCCGGTCGCGAGGAGTGAAGCATGTCTTAGGGCAAGATATGTTTCATATTAGGAAATCGTCGTATCTCTTCCGTATCGCATCCGCTACGTTTTAAACTCTGTTTTAAACTTATCTCTGCTAAGACAACTTGAACTCTATTGTAAGACTTTAATCGGTTTCCTCTATTTTATATTATCACCCAAGATCGATCGTAGAAGAGCCGTCCTGTGTTTTTGGAGCGGCTCTGCCACACCAGCATAGTACCAGAGTGTTTGGTGAGCCCTCTCGGGTTCCGGAATTTACACGACGAACACTCCGGCATTCTATCGGAGACTTCGGTCACCGGAGTATCCGGACACTTCGGTGGTGTCGATTCTAGAAAGTTTTAGCAGATTGATTCCAATTTCTTTTCAAACTTATGGGATCCGTTGCCTTGCGGGATAAGACCATCCCACCTCTATAAAACAGAGGCCCATAGCCGGTTGAGGACCATCCCAATTGATCAAACTATTTGCCTTTACATTTCGTTCTTCTCCAAACCCCCATGTTGTTCTTTCTTTGTCCCGGCGACGATTGAAGGCGATTCGGCTAGCCTGACCGAGCTAGAATCATCTCTAAGATGATCCTCCTCCGACGGGGTACCTCTCGAGGCGGGATTGTCTAGGTGCTGTCCAAACCTGACATTGAAGAAACATCGGCTTTCCCGCACATGGACGTGCGAGCGGTGTGTTGGCTTGGACCCAATTTCAGCGTCAACACACTTTTTGGCGACTCCGCTGGGGAACGAGTGATTCCGATTGCACAAACCGAATCATGTTTTCCACCATGAACTACGAGATCTCCACGACGAATATCGTCATGCCGTCCTTGGAAGAGTTGCCCGAGGAGGCGCGCAAGGCACGAGGAGTGGGAGCTGCAGGAGTACTTAACGTGTTTCAAGAAAGACCGCCAAGGCACGATCTCTCAAGTGAAAGAGCCCGTTCTTTCGGCCGTCGACAACGACGTGGCTTTGAGTGCTGCCAATATAAGGACATCTTCGCACCCTCCTATTACTTTTGAAGACCTTTCATATTATTTTGCCGACATGAAGAACAAATGATATGCAATACATGATTCAAGAGAACATGTCTAAGTCTAAGAATGTCAGTATTGCATCATCATCTAATGTCGCATATGTAGGTCCTCCTATTAGTACATCGGCGCCCACTGCAAGTATAGAACAACCTCCGTATAGCATGCTGTTGAACTCGTTTAGTGGACAATTTAGTTTTTCCTCTCATGGACAAACTAACGCTTTGATAGTGTCTCCCGCTAGCATAGAACCAATCACTAGCATCCCCAATCCGACTACTAGCCGATTGAATAAATTGGATACATTTTTTTCCTCCTTACCGTACTGTTGCATATAGCACGCCACCTATCCCACCGAGCGGTACATGTATCCCTAATGGCCCCGTTCCTAACGAATTATTTAGTGCCATGAAGACAAGTCTACACCGTTCACCATCGGTCGCGCCCACTAGGCCACTCATTGCCAACATAGAAGACTGTATGCCGCACATTAAGGAGGATTTAAACAAACGATTTCGCGAAATGCTAGGGGTAGACCTTAAGGGGAGAGACCGAATTTATCAAAAACCATACCCCACGTATTTTGATTCGGTCTCATATCCCGTAGGATGGCATGTTTTCATCATTTTCTTTATCACTAACCGGAATCACTTTCTCTTGGTTTTCATCATTGTCCCCAAGCTCCATTTATACTTGGGAATCGTTAGAGCATAAATTACATGATCGTTTTTACTTCGAGGACAACAAATTAAAGTTGTCACATTTGACATCGGTTCGACAAGAAAAAGATGAACCCGTCGTTGATTATCTTCGGCGGTTTAGAGATATTAAGAACCGATGCTTTAACAATTTTTGAAAAGATTTAGCTGACCTAGCTTTTAGTGGTTTACGGTCGCACCTTAAGGAAAAGTTGTAGGGGTACGATTTTCTAATACTCACTCACCTCCAACAAAGGGCTTCGGCTCAAGAAAGCCGAAGTAAAGAGATAAAACATGATTATAAAACCCGTCACAGCTTACACGTTGTGAAATATGATTTGGATAGCTTCGATGATGATTTTATTGACATTTTGGCTGCCGAGTTCGTTTGGCCATCCAAGGCCAAATCATTTGCTTCTGATTCGTTCAAACCGGTTCATAAGAATTGGAAAAACGATGTGAAATACACCTTTGATGTAGCTAAGTGTGACAAAATATTTGACGAGCGACACAAAGGTAGATACATTAAGATTACATACACTTTACCTCCGGCAGATGAGATTAATCGTAGAGCATATTGTAAATGGCATTACTCATGCTACTAACGATTGCAATGTTTTCCGTCGACAGGTCCAATCGGCCCTTAATGAGAGACGGTTGAGTCTTAAGAAGATGCAGATCGATAAGCACCAATTCCCAGTCAACACTCTTGAGCTCAACCCTAAGGTGTTGATTCAGCCTCATCAAGCCGATACAACGAAGGGAAAGAACGTGGTCATCGGGGACGAGATGCCTATCTCTCCGAGTGAGAAAGGGCCCTCTAGGAAAGCGGTGATCGAAAAGTCCCCCGATGGTCAATAGTCTCTCAAAATCACCATTCAAGGCTCGAGACCCGGGGGGCAAGCTCTGCAGCCCAAGATGATAAAGCCGAAGAATCCAGAGGTGGGCAAGTGGAAGAAAAACCAAGGCAAAGCAACAGATCGAAAGATAGGGTCCAAAAGCGCCTTCGACCGGCTCATGGCTAAGTACAAGAATCAAAAGACAGATTTGAATAATCGGTCTATGAAGCGACTTAGATCAGCACCTAGGGGGCAACCTACCTAGGAAGAAGACGAGGCCAACCGTAAGTGTGCACGGGCCTCCTCCTCCTTTTCTTTCACATGGGTTCGGAGTGGCGCCACCGTGGTTCCATCCTATGCCTTGCCCACTGTTTCCAGTGTGGCATCCATACATAGGACCATCGATGCCCGTGTCACCGATGCCTATGTCGCCGATGCCCGTTCCACCGGTGCCATACCTGTCATTTCATTCGGGGTAGAACGGACCGAGAGATGTCTTAACAAGGCTCTCCAACCCTACTCTAGATCGGATGGATTCTCGACCGATCAAGGATCAAGGAGGGAGCACCACCACCGCGTCTAAGCAAGAGTGGCGCTCGAAGCTAGATAACGAACTTGCTGCTTCCACTTTTGTCCATCAAGAGAATGCATCTGGAGGTGTTGTAAAGATGGACACAATCGATGACAAAATTGGAGGAGTCTTTAGGATCGATCACTTTGGATGATCTGGTCGAAAAGGCCTCCTATGATCATGAAGCTAGCAGTAGCAAGAGCTCCTCCAAGTACACACAACCGAGGTGGTATCCGCTTGGCTTGACCCACACTCAAAAGAGAAAGCTCCAAAGGCTGCGCCTCTGGAAGATGCAAGAGGAGGAGGCGAAAAAGAAGAGGGATGAGGTCTTCAACGAGATGAAGCCGATGGTCCCTCAAGGTAAGCAGTGGAGGGTTAAGGAGTTCAAGGCTCCTACTCCACCGGTGACAGAGGAAGCGAAGGCTACTCCGAAACCACTTGGCTTGGCTGACGCCATCTTGGGAGAGGACTCTACAGCACCTTCGCCCATGGGAGACGTCGATATGTCCGAGTTCGATGACGATGACCACTTGGACTACGAGCCTACACCGCCTTGGGAAGGTATGGACGTTAACACCATCTGTTTATCCCTTTTTTTATTATTCACTTGTAGAGGAAGAAGAAGTTATAGCACAATTCGACTTTGGGCCGAAAAGTTCTACCTTTGAGAAGCCCGAGGAATCGGAGAACCATTTGAAACCCCTCTATGTGAGAGGGCATATCAATGGCACACCGATTTCTCGCATGCTTGTAGATGGCGGTGCTATTGTTAACCTATTGTCGTATTCTTTGTCAAATAAGCTAGGTAAGGCCGATGATGAGCTCATCTGGACCAACATAACTTTGAACGGTGTGGGAGCAGGAGACCCTATCGAGGCTAAAAAGGTCGCTTCTATGGAGCTCACCATTGGGAGCAAGACCATGGCTACCACTTTCTTTGTTGCCGATGTGCGCGGTAGTTATAGATTGATTCTAAGGCGTGATTGGATTCATACCAATAGATGTGTCCCCTCTACATTGCATCAATTCTTGATACATTGGGTTGGTGATGATGTAGAGGTTGTTCATGCGGATGCATTGGCTTGTGTTGCTATAGCCAAATCATCTTCTTTGCCACATGACGCTGTCAAGTGTTTGACTAGTTTGGACTTGATGGATTATGACTTTCTTAGCGTGATCAAAGATGGTTTTGTATCCGTCAATGCAAAGTCCATGGAAAATCGGCTCAACCATATAATGTGATTTAATGGAGTCTAATCTTGATTGGTCGCAAAAGAGAGTGGAACACTATCGGTCCAACACGAACGATATGTGCGAAGCTATAGAGGAGATAGAGGATATGGATAAGTTAGGATAAGGATTCACATCGGTCGACCCTCTTGAGGAGGTAAACCTTGGCAGCGATGATAATGCAAGACCAACTTATATGTGAAAGCCGATTATAAGATAAAGTTAATCGGTTTAGTAAAAGAATATGTCGACTGTTTTGCATGATCTTATAATGAAATGCCTAGGTTGACCCGTGAGCTAGTTGAGCATCGGCTTCCAATAAAATCTGGTTTTAGACCCTTTAAGCAACCGATGAGAAGATTCAACCTAAATATGCATGATCGGATTAAAGAAGAGATTAACCGATTGCTTGATGCGAAATTTATAATACCTTGCAGGTATGCGGAGTGGATCTCCAACATCGTGCCGGTGGAAAAGAAGAACACCGATAAGATTAGAGTTTGCATCGATTTCAAAAATTGAAATAGAGCCACTTCAAAAGATGAGTATCTTATGCCCATAGCCGATATGTTGATTAATGATGCTTTCGGCCGTAGAGTTATTAGTTTTCTTGATGGTAATGCGGGATACAACCAAATCTTTATGGCCGAAGAGGATATGTCTAAAACTGCTTTTAGATGTCTCGGTTTTGTAGGATTGTTTGATTGAGTTGTCATGACTTTTGGGTTAAAGAATGCGGGTGCCACATATTAAAGAACCATGAACTTTATCTTTCATGATTTGCTTGGTGTCATCATAGAGGTTTACATAGATGATGTGGTGATCAAATAAGCCGCTATAGATTCCCACTTGGCCAACTTACAACTCGCTTTGGATCCAATGCGTCGTTTCGGTTTAAAAATGAATCCGCTCAAATATGCTTCTGGTGTATCGGCCGGAAAGTTTTTTGGCTTCATAATCCATGAGAAGGGCATAGAGTTAGATTCTAAGAAGATAGAAGCAATTAAGAACATGCAAGCGCCTACATGAAAAAGAGAATTGCAAAGCTTCTTAGGAAAAGTAAATTACTTGAGACGATTCATATCCAACTTGTCGGGAAAGATTAATGCATTTACTCCTATTCTTCGGCTAAATAATGAAGCCGAATTCACTTGGGGGGGCAAAATAGCAAGAAGCATTTGAGAGAATCAAAGAATACTTGTCTTCACCGCCTGTTCTTAGGGCGCCTAAGGGGGAGTCCATTTTTGTCTCTACATAGCGGCGAAAGATGATGTGTTTGGTGCTGTTTTGATGCAAGAAGCCGAAGGGAAGGAGTACATGATCATCTATGTGAGCCAACGGTTGTTGGATGTGGAAAAAAGGTATACTCTCATTGAAAATCTATGTTTTTCTTTGTATCATGCTTGCACCAAGTTGAGACATTATTTGTTATCTAGTACTTGTGTGGTTGCTTGTCAAACCAATGTTATTAAACATATGTTACATAGGCCGATTTCTAGTGGTAGGTTTGATAAATGGGCTTATGCATTGATTGAATATGATTTGGCTTATGAATCATTGAAATCCATGAAAGGCCAAATTGTTGCTAATTTTATTGTTGAACATCGGATTGATTTAGAGCATGATCTAGATGTTGGTTATGTTACTTTTATCCTTTGAAAGTTATATTTTGATGGATCGGTTTGCAAAAATTGTAAGGTGTTGGTGTAGTGTTGGTTTCTCCTCACGATGCACACTTTCAATTCTCAAACCGATTAGGTATGATTGCACCAATATGAAGCGTTGTTGTTCGGTTTGGAGATGTTAGAGTCCATGGAGGTTAAACATGTAGAGGCATTCGGCGATTCGTCATTAGTAGTGTAACAAGTTGATTAAAATTTTCAATGCTTAGATGGATCGTTGAATGCTGTGTTGGATAAATGCCTAGACATCATTAGAGGAATAGATGAGTTCAATATACATTATGTGCCTAAGTAGAGAATAGTAAAGCTAATGAATTGGCACAACAAGCATCGCGTTACAATGTTAGCAAAGGTAAATTTTTAGTCATTAATAAACCGATGTTTGAGGTGTTAGAATTAGACCGTTCAGACTCCAACGCGTCAAACCGTGATAGTACCGAATCACATGGTTGGAGGTCACCCATAATTTCATACATTCATCGCCCAACTCAAAGTGTAGATAGGAAAGTTCGGCGTGTGGCTTTTAAGTATACTTTGATGGTAACTTATACCGCCGAACGGGGAATGATTTGCTTTTGAAATGTTTGGGTGATGACGAGGCTAGAGTAGCTTTGGGGGAAGTTCATGAGTGCATTTGTGTTACGCATCAATCGGCTCCAAAAATAAAATGGTTGTTAAGGAGGGCTGGATTCTATTGGCCAACCATAATTGCCAATTGACGCTACTACAAAGGATGCGAAGAGTGCCAAAGATTTAGAAACATTCAATTGGCACCTGCAACCATGATGAACCCTATTATAAAACTATGGCTATTTCGAGGATGAGGATTGGACTTCATAGGGCAAATACATCCTCTATCCTCGAAGGGACATCGTTTCGTGTTGGTCACAACGGATTACTTCACCAAATGGACTGAAGCGGTGGCTCTCAAGAACATGATGGACAAAGAGATAATTGAGTTCCTTACTGAGCATATTATTCATAGATTCAGCATACCTCAAACTTTGACTACCGACCAAGGTATTTTCTTTACGTCTGGTCATGTTAAAAAGTTTGCCAAATCCTACGGAATTAGAATACTCAATTCATCTCCATATTATGCTCAGACCAATGATCAGGCTGAGTCTAATAGCAAAACATTGATTAAACTCATTAAGAAAAAGATAAAGGACCATCCCAAGAGATGGCATGAAGTCTTATCGAAAGCATTGTGGGCTCATCGGATATCTAGACATGGGGCAACTATAGTAACACCCTATGAACTTGTGCATGGACAAGAGGCTGTTTTACCCGTCGAGGTAAATCTAGGATCTCTAAGATTAGCTAGGCAAAATGACTTATCTACCGATGAGTATAGGGCATTAATGCTAGATAATATTGATGAAGTCACCGATAAGCGTTTGAATGCTTTGAAAGAGATTGAGAAAGATAAGACGCGGGTTGCTAGTGCTTACAATAAGAAAGTGAAAGCCAAAATTTTCAGGTGGGCGAATTGGTTTAGAAAACTATTATGCCCGTAGGCACACGAAGCAACAAGTTTAGGAAATGGTCTCCTAGTTGAGAAGGGCCATATAGAATAGTAAGGGTCATCGCTGGAAACGCGTACATATTGGAGGATGTTCGCAGAAAATCATTACCTAGAGCCCTTAACGGTCGATACTTGAAAAAGTATTATTTGAGTGTATGGCAAGAAGCGTAAGAGGGAAGAACGGCCGATATGAAGTGTCGTTGCCAAAAAATGACATGATGGCCGATGAGTCGGGAGGACCATCGCCCTTAGAGGTTTTTGGGTGCTTAGAGTGTTTTATGGTGTAGGAACTTCACCAAAAAACTGGGGACATATGTTGACACCCAAAAATTAAGGCCACCAGTGTCCGGCAATTTGCCGGAGTGTCCGGCAAGCCATCTCGGGTTGAGGCACTTCGTCCACCGGAGTATCCAGTATAGTACTAAAGTGTCCGGTGAGCCCTCTCGGGTTGGGGCAGTTCGCCCAGCGGAATGTTCGGCATAGTACCGGAGTGTCTAGTGAGCCCTCTCGGGTTGGGTCACTTAGCCCACTGGAGTGTCCGACAGGATGCCGAACTGTCCTGTGAGCCCTCTTGGGTTCTCGGATTTACACGACAGACACTCCAGCATTCTACCGAAGACTCTGATCAGCGGAGTATCCCGCACTTTACCGGACATTTCGGTGGTGTCGATTTTGAAAAGTTTTCAGCAGACTGATTCCAATTTCTTTCCAAACTTGAGGGATCCATTGCCCCGCTAAATAAGACCATCCCACCTCTATAAAACAGAGGCCCCATGGCCGGTTGAGCACCATCCCAATGGACCAAACCATTTGCTTTTACATTTTGTTCTTCTCCAAACCCTAATCCCGTTACTCGACCCTCGCGCTGTTCTTCCTTCGTCTCGACGATGACCGAAGGCGATCCGGCTGGCCTAACCAATCCCGTATCATCCCTAAGGCGATCCTTGTCCGACGGGGTCCCTCCTGAGGCGGGATTGTCTCGGTGCTGTCCAAACCCGACGTTGAATAAACATCGGCGTTCCCGCACATGGACGAGCAAGCGGTGTGTTAGCCCGGATCCGATTTCGGCATCAACTGGGTCGCTTCTGTGGAGCTCACCGTTAAGAGCAAGATCATGGCTCCTGCTTTCTTTGCTGTCGATGTGCGCGGTAGTTATAGCTTGATCTTAGGGCGTGACTAGATTAATGCCAATAGATGTGTCCCCTCTACATTGCATCAATTTTTGATACATTGGGTCGGTGATGATGTAGAGGTTATTCATGTGGATGCATCGGCTTATGTTGCAATAGCCGAATCATTTTCTTTGCCGCATGACACCGTCAAGTGCTTGATTGGTTTAGACTTGACGGATTATGATTTTCTTACTGTGACTAGAGATGGTTTTGTACCCGTCAATGTAAAGCCGATGAAAAATCGGCTCAACCATAAAATGTGATTTAATGGAGTCTAATCTTGATTGATTGCAAAAGAGAGTGAAACACTATCGGTCCAACACGAACGATATGTGAAAAGCTATAGAAGAAATAGAAGACATGGATAAATTAGGACAAAGATTAACATCGGCCGATCCTCTTGAAGAGGTAATGCGAGACCAACTTATATAAATAAAAATCTGAAAGCCGATTATAAGATAAAGTTAATCGGTTTAGTAAAAGAATATGTGAACTATTTTGTATGGTCTTATAATGAAATGCCCGGGTTGAGCCGCGAGCTAGTTGAGCATCGGCTTCCAATAAAATCTGGTTTTAGACTATTTAAGCAATTGATGAGAAGATTCAACCTAAATATGCACGATCGGATTAAAGAGATTAACCGATTGCTTGATGCGAAATTTATAATACCTTGCAGGTATGCGGAGTGGATCTCCAACATCGTGCCGGTAGAAAAGAAGAATACCGATAAGATTAGAATTTGCATCGATTTCAAAAATTTAAATAGAGCCACTTTTAAAGATGAGTATCCTATGCCCAAAGCCGATATGTTGATTAATGATGCTTTCGGCCATAGAGTTATTAGCTTTTTTGATAGTAATGTAGGATGTAATCAAATCTTTATGGCCAAAGAAGATATGTTTAAAATTGCTTTTAGGTGTCTTAGTTTTGTAGGATTGTTTGAGTGAGTTGTTATGACTTTTGTATTAAACAATGCGAGTGCCACATATCAAAAAGCCATGAATTTTATCTTTCATGATTTGCTTTGTGTCATCATAGAGGTTTACATAGATGATGTGATGATCAAATCGACTGCTTTGGATTCTCACTTGACCAATTTGCAACTCGCTTTAGACCAAAGCATTGTTTCGGTTTGAAAATGAATCCGCTGAAATGTGCTTTTGGTGTATCGGCCGAGAAGTTTTTAACGTTCATAATTCATGAAAAGGGCATAGAGGTAGATCCTAAGAAGATAAAAGCAATTAAAAACGTGCAAGCACCTACATATAAGAGAGAGTTGCAAAGCTTCTTAAGAAAAGTGAATTATTTGAGGGCGATTCATATCTAATTTGTCGAAAAAGATTAATGCATTTACTCCTATTCTTCGACTAAAGAATGAAGCCGAATTCACTTGGGGAGCAAAACAGTAAAAAGCTTTTGAGAGGATCAAAGAGTACTTGTCTTCGCCGTCGGTTCTTTGGGTGCCTAAGGGAGGAGTCCCTTTCTGTCTTTACATAGCGGCGGAAGATGATGTAGTTGGTGTTGTTTTGCCACAAGAAACTGAAGGAAAGGAGTATGTGATCACTTATATGAGCCGACAGTTTGGTGGATGCGGAAATAAGGTACAGTCTCATCGAAAAACTATGCTTTTCTTTGTGTCATGCTTGTACCAAATTGAGACATTATTTGTTATCTAGCACTTGTGTGGTTGCTTGTCAAACTGATATTATCAAACATATGTTGCATAGACCGATTTTTAGTGGTAGCCTTGGTAAATGGACGATCATCTCTGAGACTATCCACCTCCGACGGAGTTCCTCCCGAGTTGGAATTATCTAGGTGCTATCCAAACCCGATGTTGAAAGAATCGTCAGCGTTTTCACACACAGATGTGCGAGCGGTGTGTTGGTCCGGACTCGATTTCGCCGTCAACGCTAAGTAATCTACGATGCTCAATTTAATTACCTGGCTGCCCGTTCACTAAAACCTGAGTACATGATGTTGAGAGCAGGAGACGTAACACCGCCGCCTTGGAAACCCCAGGTGCTGCAATACCTCCAGGACAAAGGACCAAGAAATGGAGTCGAATGCTTTTGATATATCCAATTTCAGCAAGACGTCAATGTTCATCCACATGAATAAAAAACAGAAGTAAATGAATTTCTACAGAAAGGCAGTTCCTTTACTCGATGCTCATCCACATTAATAAAAAAACAGAAGAAAATGAATTTCCACAGAAAGGCACTTCCTTTACTCGATTGGCTTAGAAGAAAACTTTTGCATCACAAATAACCGTTGTCTAGTGCACAAAATAGAACAAAATGATTTTCCACAGCTTCCAACAATACGTGATTCAGCTGGTCAAATTGTTTGAATGAAGAAATTATTTTTGTTTTTAGTTGTTCACAACCAATGGCACTTCCCTGCTGTTTTTAAGGAAAGTAAAAATGACGTAATCCATGACTGCTGGAAATCCAAGCAAATGTCTTCATTCCTATAACGCAAATTCTACCGTAGACCTAAATGAACGTGAGTCATCCATTTACACGGATCTCGAGAAAAAAAATAGTTTTTTACCAACAAAATAATTAATAATTATTATAATATTTAAATTAGAAGAGAATCAACAAGTTATAAAAAGTTGTATGTGTTATATATTAGGTAAGTGACTATTTTGAAAATAAACTCCATCATCAGAAAAGAAATTGCTTCATGAAGGAAATTTCGCTGGAGACATCGCATGGATTATTTTTTTTTTCTTCCAAAATTCGACGGTTCTTTCACCTCCTAGAAGGTAAAAGAAGAGAAGATGATCTACCTTAGCGGAACTCTCTTATAAACAGTGAAAATGTATTACTCCTTAAGTGACTGGTTCCTAGTTCAGAAAAGTTCACAGTAATAAAGGGAGAAATCTCGGAAGCTAATATACCCTCAACAAAGATTGAGCGACACGAATATGTACTTCTCTCCTCTTGAATTAGCACCTCAACTCAAATAGCTTTGGTCATTAGCGACCAGTAGTTCAAACTTGTAATGTTTTTGGACGTGTTGGCTTTTTTCAGAATTACCGAACCTAGTAGCCAAGCGGCATAGGCAAAACGGAAATAAATTGCTCATCCGAATAAGGAGCAGGCACACCCCAGCAGGCAGCAGCATGTCAGTTTAACTGACAACCAACAGAGTTTGGTATCACACGGAAGACGGCAGTCTTCAGCGAGGAGGTCAGAGCTGGGCAGGATGGCTTATCCGGTTAAGCAAATCAGAGGCATCTTCGTGGGCTCTTTCTCCCATTGGCCCAGGGCGACGTGAAGCTCAGCCCACCAAGCTGAGTTATCTTCTTCCATTATTTACCATCATTTTTAATTTCTCTTCACTAATTTACCAACCCGTCATTTGCCAACAGATTTCTTGTTCAGCAAATTAAAAAAGATCAAAATGCTCCTCAAACTGGGGAAGTAAAATTTTTACATTCTCTTAAACATGTTTGTGACTGCAGCGAAAATAATAAGATGATTTCAAAATTCATCATTTCAGTTTGTGACAGAAACATATTTTTGAAATCATTTTTTGTTATGTTCATCATAGTCACATACATGTTAGAATATCAAATTTTACCCTAAGTTTAAGGAGCATTTTGGTCTTTTTTTCAACTGGGTTGAACAAGAAATCTAATTAACATATGATGGAGATGTAAATTAGGGAAGAGAAAATAATAATAATGATAAATAAGGTAAGAGAGATTTTTATGACAAATAAGGGAGAAGATATATTTTTAGGGCAAATAAAAAATTTGCTCTACCTTTTTGGTTGAGCCTTGCGAGCAAGGAGAGACCAGAGGAATATCTTAGCCGCCTGCTAGACTACTAAAAAGTTAGGTATAGTGGCATATTGCTTGGGTACAGGCATACACATTTTGCAGAGATTACAGGTTGCAATGCATAGCTATGTTTTTTTTTTTTTTTGCATGTGGACGCGCCAACATCTTGAAAAAGTAAAAAAAATCGGTACTCTCTCCGTTTTTAAATTATTATCACCGCTAACTTTTAATATTAAATTTGACCACTCATATTATTAAAAAATAATTTAAGTGTGTACAATTACAAATTGTGATTCAAATAACTTTAATAATAAAACATATTATAAAAAATATATAATATTGATCAAGATTTTCAAATAAGACAAATTGTTAGAGTTGATGCTAAAAGTCAATTTAGGAACGGAGAAAGTATGTCAGAGTTAGTCATTTATGATAGCAATTTAGGAACGGAGAGAGTACGTCAGAGTTAGCCAATGAGCATTTTAATTGCGTGCATTCTTCATTCATTTTTTCACGCTTTCAGTCACCACCAAACCCATGTCCGCAGCGGCTTCGTCTTGCCCTGTTCTGACTTCTGACGACAGAAGAAACAGAGGATCGCTAGCGCCCCGGGGACTCTACTCTAGCAGTGCAGGGGAACCACACCCCTGCTGGCGCAGCTCTGTTCTGAAGACATCCTTTTTGGTACCGTAGTTGAGATGGATATATGTTTTCAGAATCATTGCAAAAGTTTGAAATCATAGTTGCACCTGGAAAATTTTCAAGATCAGCAAGTGGACAATGCAAACTCTCGAGTTTGAAAATGTTTATTTGAAACTGGAGACAAAACATTCAAACAGGTAGAATGTTTATTTGAAACTGGAGTGAAAACATTCTACAATGATATTTGAAGGTTGCAATACAATCCACCGTTTTCACATACAAGATATCTACAATGCATTCGCATTGGAGTTATTCACTTATTTCTAATTGTTGCGTTGCAGCTCATCAAGCAATCTTCAGCTTGTCCTGGATAATCCTGGTCACTGTGAAAATGGGTCCTTGTCAGCAACATTTTAGATCATATATGCATGTAAGAATGAACATTTTATCTGCGAACCACATTAACACACTAGTACCTCTTATTGTTGAAGATCTGACCATTCCCATCAGGTCGTTCTTTGCAATATTTCTGAAGACAAGTAATTTTTCTTGTGTCAGTGCATGTCGTTGAAAACAAAACATCATCGCAATATGATTTAATCATATTAAAGAGTGGTGTTCTAATGAAAATTTCTACTCACATCTCGGCCAAGTTTCCACCAATGACAAGAGAGAGTATTTCTGTAGGAAGTGTGCCAGTCAGCTTATTGTCGCTCAACCACCTGCACAGAAAAGAACCAGTCTCAAATTTAACGTCCACAAGAATTGTAAAACAATTATATTTTCAAACATCAGTTTTTTACTTATATCAAAGCTGCGTGCACATAGGTTTTACTGATGGCATTTCAGCACTTATCTCTAGAAGAAGAAAAAAACATTTGAGGAACGCAGATTTCTGCTTGTTGGATTTCGTTTGCGAATTTAGTACTAGCAAAAACGTACAGATACTGCAGTGTTTTGACGTTGCTAAGGGACTTCGGGATAGATCCAGACAGAAAATTCTTCTGAAGCTTCAACTCCTGAAGGCTTTTCAGACTTCCCAGTGAAGTTGGTATCTCCCCTGTTAGATTGTTCTCATACAACCTCCTGCCCAACATCAGAACAGTTTGCTGATTCAGAAAAGACAGAATTCACTGCAGTCTTATTAAAGAATGTGAAATTCTTGCAAAACATTTGCATACATGTATCGCAGTTTACTGAGCGCGCCAAGGGAAGTTGGCATCACGCCACTAAACCGGTTGTCATAAAGATCCAAGCTGACAAGATTAGTCAGGTTGCCCAACGTTGAAGGTATTGTACCGTTCAGCCTGTTGCTATACAGCTCCCTGCAAAATTGACAAAATTGGCATTCTGTCTGTGTATAATCCATGAAGCTTGCAGTGGTTGCAACAAGTTATGCAATGCTTACAGGTACTGAAGGTACTTTATTCTTCCCAGATCTGGAATTAGAGGGCCGGCGATGCCTGCGTTGCCCAAATCCCTGCACAGAAGCAAGAAACAGACACAAGTGTGTCAAAGGCACTTAGTATAAATCTTTGCAGATCACAAAGGCAAGCATTTTGCTGTTTCTTCTTAAGCCAAAAACATTCCCTTTCATATAGTTACAGAAGGAAGAAAAGAGAGTGGCATACACACGGATGACGGCGTTATCGTTATTGCAGGTAACATGAAACCAGGTACAGGGATTGACAAGCGTAGGATCCCAGCTCTGCAGCACATTGTTCGGGTCATACCAGGCCATCCTTTGTGCATACAGTATGTCACCTTCAAATCTCAATGTCAGGTTTCAGAAAACATAAAAAAAAAAATTATGTCTTCTAAACGATCAAGGACTTAGTTTGCGGATTACCTTCAGTGTTGCAGCTTGCCAGTGTTGCAAGAGCTAGAAAGCCAGCAAGGAGTGCTGTTGATGCAGCTTCAGAGCGAGACGCCATTGCTGCAATCCTATGAACTTCTTGGCACACTGAAATGTTAGAATGATAAGCTTTATATACAGTTGTATGGAGACCTAAGGGGATGGCTTTTGAAGTTTCCATGGCCTTGTTAGTCATTTTTTCTTCTTTGACCTGATATTATAATTTTTCAAGTCATGTATTGGATTGGCTTCTCTGACCAAGGAAAACCTCACCACGTGACTCCGTTTGACCCACCACGTTGCTGTCATTGGCTACAGCCAATTGGATGGCCCTCTTGGAGTCCAGATCGTGCACCAAGACCAAAATATACACTTACTCGCCGGCACACTTTTGGCTGTTTTCTTAGTGTAAGCAGCGGTGAGAGTTGTTTGGAATTGTTTTTGGCAAACTAAATTAACCAAGAAAAATGTTTTTCCAGTCTCCGCTGCTTGACAAGCAAACAAATGGGCTTATTTGATTAGGTAATACAAGTGACTTTTGTGTTTCACATATGATTCACAGTAAACGCTGAAAAGTATGAGATCGATTCAAGTTTTCTTTGACCACTATAACGTAGTAAGAATATTATCAGTCAAAATAAGCGGCTGATGTCAAGATTTCTATTGCAAACTAAGTTATCAGTAGACATGTAGTCACTGGACACATACAATAGTTAGTGGGACTGCAAAAGTTTTAAAACATTGCAACATGAACATTTGCTACTGGGGTTACTGGAAGTCCTGGACACGCAGCTAGCATCAGTTGTATTTTCCGTAAACATATACTCCCTCTATTTTAAAATATAAGCATTTCTAGGTTTACTCAAAGTCAAACTTTTATCACTTTGATCACTAATAATATATAATTAACAATATTTTATCATATAAAAATTATATTTTTTAATTTATTATTAAATAAACTTTCATAAAAATTATATTTTTATACTAAAAATTATGTAATTTTTTAAATATCATTGATAGAAGTTAAAAGATTTTGACCTTATCCAAACTCATAAATGCTTATATTTTAGAACGGAGGTAGTACAAAAAATTTCACTCATTTCTGATATGTCCAGAGGAATGCCTAGTTCGCCGTACATGCGAGAATAAGTCCAAATTCTAAGCATACCAAGAATGACAATCAAAAGCATTGTAGTTACAAAGCACACGTGCACTAACGTACCATTTCCCATGCCCTGGCTATGTCTAACAGGCTATTATTTCAAACATTTCTGTATGCAACAAACTTCTTGATGCTGGCTGGCAGCCTGGCATGCTGCGTATTCTTGCAACAAAGAGAATTATTTTTTGAATTTAAGTAAATAACAATTATTTGGTGAAGAAGGATTCTTTTTTGTCCTTTAGAGTGGGAAAAGTGAGGTGTAATGAAAAAATTCGTCACAAAAATACCATCATTTTAAAAAAATTTCACAATGTGTATCAATCTAATAAACTTATTTATCAACTTTTTGTTCATGCATCCTTATTTTAGGTACTCAGATAGTAAAGGTTGAAATTGTTTACTAGTATTTTCTAAATATCTAGGCATTTTCCGAATTTCAAATGTGGTTGAATCTATCCTGTCATGAAAACATCTCCTTATACATGAACTTATTTGACACTATTCGATGGTAATCCATTTTTTTTCTCAATAAAATGAGGGGCATACTTTTGACCTTATTAGTTCAAATACACCAGTCAAGTAAACATTCAGGTAGGTAATACACAAAAATTTCCACAGAAGCTTCCAACTTTGTGCCCGTCTTGGAAGTCAAAATGTTCGAATGCTACACTTGCTTTATTTTGAATTCTTTGGAAGAAAATCGTTCTCTAGCAATTTTTTCCTCCAAGCAGTATATTTGTCTCAATGCTAGTATCCTCCAATTGATTTTTCTCAATGTTAGAATTCTCCAATTGATTTTTCAAGCTTTTAGACACATTGGGCTAGATTCTAATATGCAGAAGATAGCCATATCTGACAACTGGATTAGTAAACAGAGGAGTCTGGTCTTCTAAATTTTATAACACGGTTCATGTGCGAAAGGGCCTTTAGTAGCACTGTTCAACTACATAGTGGTGAAGGAGCCCTAGTAGCATGCCATCTGGTCCAAGGTTCGTCTCCCCATGGGACTCCAATTTCGGGTGAGGGTAAAACAAATCACTTTTTCTATCCCACACCAAATCAAAGGTCTAAGGTTGAGCCCAAATCATTGGTCGCTCACACGGGCTAAGGTGCCACTGTGTAAAGGTGATTTGAGAGGTTTTCTCAATCTTCTTCTTAATGCCATGTCACGGGGTGGTCTTACCCCTTGCAGGTCGAATTTTTTTTTTTTTCTGAAATAGAGTTCGTGTCCATAGTATACAAGGCAATTATTGTTTTCTGGTAATGCGCACCACTGATTATCTTTTGATTCTATGTGCTTCAGTTGGAAAAAATAAAAATTTCTGAGCAGATGGCAGCAAGAAACTCTATTCTTTCATCTTTCTATTATTTATGACGCTGTTACACATGTAGTGTTTGCTATCAGATGGTAAGTACTTCCAATTATACAGATACAGACTATGGTTCCTTCATTTGTTCTGGCTTATGCTAGATTCCAAGACATGTTGGTCTCAGCATTCCGAAGTATAAACTAGAAACTCTGCTATTTGTGGTAAAGTAGAAACAAGCAGTTGTAAGCGGAACTATTATTTAGTATCTACTTGGTCTTCATCATCATCCAGATGCTCCTTGAGGCTCTGAATTTGAGGTTGGCAATTGACATCGTCCCAGATTGAATCAGTGCTTGGCAACTCATACCCTTCTGGTCTCAGTGACAGCGCAAACTCCGGTAGATCAGGTATTGATTGAATTGAGCTGCACCACAGAAAAAACAAAGTCACAACTAGAGCAAACCAATTTCGAATAGTATAGGCTGCTCAGGCATGTCTTTAGCTAAATCCAAGAAGACTCGTCTCAACATGTTCTGAAGATGTTTGTCTTATTTATCGTACAATGGCGTTTACCATCAATAGACTTTCAGATGTGCAATTTATCAATAGAGCTTTAAAAGTTACTGATAACATATGGCGATCACCTATTCTTGTTTTGTTCAAACAGATGCCCGTAAACTTGGAACTTTTTGTACGCGACATCTGGAATTTTCTTGTGCATGTTCTTCATGACGCCCCAAGGAGGTGGTACCCTGCATACATTTGATTAAATATTCAATATCATCAAAACATGCATTTTGATTCAAATAAACTGCTGGTCGCTTGGACTTGTATTGGACCTTGTGACAGGATTTGCGAGGCAGAAACTTAAGCACACCCTCTTGATTTCTGAAAGTAGGTCATCAGCTGCAGAGAGGCAACAGACTGCACTGATATGATTGGCTGCTTCGCCTCCCTTGTCGAGCACGAGACCATGATAATAATATGCTACTGCCTGTTGACAAGATTTAACAGCATGTCAATACCAGAAATTAGATATTTGGACAAGTGCAGGAAATTATTTTGTGTCATCAGGCAACCTTAGCCTCCATGCATTTCCACTTCAGGAACAGCAGAAGCTTCTTTCCATATGAATCGCTTGTGTCGCATCCCGATAGGCAAAAGTGAGCCTGCCATACACGGTGAGGATAAAATTAACATCCTAAGAAATTCAAATACATTTTGATCAAAATATAGATAGAACATTAGCTTATTTATGGAACACTGACCTGGGAAAAATAGCTGACTTGCTCACAGGCTAGCCTTCGTTTTACAGACAGTGTTGCCTTTTCACAATCAGAAGCCAAGCCAAGCTGTACTTCTACACACTGTACTTTGTAGCAGAGATAGAACAAGGCGATTATGAATTAGGTTTCATAACATTTAGATTATTCAGGGATAAAATGTAGGATTACCTGGGCCAGTGCCTGAATTGATTTGGCCTCAAGCATACCTTCCTGCAAGTAAATAGTAAAGGTCTTCCTGAATTGATAAAGCAGAAGGTGAAGTAAGCATTTGATTACAGGGACATTCAGAGGTGAGTTTTATTAAAAATACATTCAGAGGTGATAACTTCTCGATGCTAGACAGCATACTTGACTTGTGTAGGTATCTGAATAAGTATTCGATGCACGGAATAGTCTAAGCATCCTGATGCCCTGAGCAACAAATCAACAACATCCTTCTTTGCATCTGCATCATCACAATTTGTATCAAGTTCAATAATTTGTATCTGTAGATACAATCATCAACATACTATACTTGTTCTGGTAAAAAAGGTACTAGATTTGTGATGCACTTCTACGAGTGATCGAAACTATTTTCTACCATTAAGGCCACCTTGAAAATTTGACGCAAATCGCAACATATTGTAGTATAAAGGAAACATCCGTGCACATCTACTGCAAAAAGATGAACAGACCTTCTGATACCTTCCTTTCACCTCCAGCTTGACCGTTCTTTGGACTGAGCAACAAATTTGCCTCAAATAATGCAAGCTTCGCCATCATGTGGACGATCGATAGAACTTCATACCATGCGCTCGCCAAACAACACTCCTGATCCTCTTGCAAACCAATCAGTAAAGGCATCCAGATAACAGGAACTAGAATAGAACAAGTGCTAAACCTAACCTGGTCATCATCTAAGGTCTTCCATCTAAACTATACTGATGACTCAAGTCGGCTCTCTGTTGAAATCAGGAGCAATTTTGATGTAGACCTATAAACAGATGAATTACAGAAAAATTAAGTGAACAAGAAACAGCAGAAACCTTTCATTGTAAGACCAAGTACAACTGGCAAGTACTCCTGTAACGCGTATTGCAGTTCTGAAACAGCTGACACATTCCTGTAATCTGCGCAGAACATAACCAATTCAACAAAACAAATCAGAACCTTGGAAACAGTCTACCAAACTGAATCGAGATGAATCTAATAACAGGCGGGGGGGGGGGGGGGGGGGGGG
>BCLG01003801.1:8856-35611 GCA_001602295.1 Zoysia matrella
CCGTGCCCCGGCAGCACGACTTGCCGCTCCCCCGACCAGCCGCCTCCGCAATTACTTCTCCGGGGCCTGGGACGTGCTCACCGCGCCTCGCCACCTGTCTCGACCGCCCCAACCTAGCCACGAGCCTCGACCAAACGGTCGCATTGCCGCCAACCACGTCGCCGCCCGCCTTCAAACCATTGCCGGCCCCACACTCGTCCTTCGGCTATAAAAGCCACCAGGACACTCACGGAACTCGCCACCACCGGAATTACCTCAAAAATCCACCGGATTTTGTCTTTCCCTTTTCTCTCACCGCCGGTCGCCGCGCCTTTCGTGGACAGCGCGCCCCGGCCACTTTCCGGCCCCGCCAAGCCTTACTACAGCTTCCTCGCG
Source organism: Zoysia matrella (assembly GCA_001602295.1). NCBI lineage: Eukaryota > Viridiplantae > Streptophyta > Magnoliopsida > Poales > Poaceae > Zoysia > Zoysia matrella. The sequence goes on from BCLG01003801.1 coordinate 9,232, forward strand.
GTCTCCTCCTTCGCCTCCCGGCCTCGGCTGCCTTTCCCCGTCGCCACCAAGCCCCGACACTGTGCGCGCCCACCGCCGGACACCACCTCTTCGCCGCCAGCTCTTCGCGGCCAAAAAGAGACGCCGAGAACCCCTCCAGTAGGTTCCCCTAACCTTCCTCTCTCTCTCTGGCTAGTTCTCGTCGAAGCTCGAGCACCGTGGCGAGCTTTTTCCCCGTTTCCGGCGAGGTGCCGCCATGGCGCCGCCTGTGCCCTGTTCGGCCGCCGTCGGCTCAGCCGATTGGTTCTCGGCCGTTCTATCAAACCCGGATGGCCGAGATTAAATCATAGACCCCCCAACCGGCCACTTTAAAGCCCAGGCGTCTATTCCTAGATCCACTGCCCGGATTCATCCACGTAGCCTCAAAAATCCTAGCCACTCACTTTTGAATCAACGGCGCAGATTGAACCGGCACAATTTTTTAAATTAAATGAAAAGGAAACCCCGCGGCCCCACCTGTCAGCCTAACAAAGTAAAATGCTAGGTACACCCGGCTCAGTACACACAAGAATTTATTCCTAGCCCTTTTCCAGTACAAAAATAAGTCCATAAAAATTCCAGAAAAATACCACTTTGTACCTAAGCCCCTGTTATTCAGTAAAATTATAATTTAATCCTAGTAATTTTACAAATACACCCTTGACCTTTTCTTTAATTCTAATTTAGTCTTAAATATTTGCACTAGCACCTTGAACTTTTGTATAATTACATACAGGTCCTTGACAACTCTGGTAATTACAGAAAAGCCGCTAGTAACTTTCTAAAAATTACAACTAGGTTCTTAAAGCCCCCTTACGTACTGTAAATACTATATCTTTTCACCCGTAATCTCGATTTCAGTGATTCTTGCGCTTACGTGATCGTCTCAACGTGAGCTATTTTATGAAATTGGTTTCAAATCATAAAACCTCTCATATTTTCCTTAGTTCAATTTATAAACCCATAGCTCCCGATAAATGCTTATTGACACCTGATAAATCCATAGCCAATCATTCCATTATCAAAAGCCCCACGACCACTCCACTAAAATCAAATCCATCATCGCCTGTTCATGTCACCCTCCTTTTCGGCATTCGAGTTTTATTGAAGTTTATTTACTTAACTGCTTTTAAGTTCTTTATTCATATATTTGAGCTTATTATTTACCGTCATTTGTTTTTAAGTAATGCAATTCATATAGTCATATTAAACATAGGTTAATAATTTGATTAGCGTGCATCTCACTATGCATTAGCCTACATTATTGCATGTGCCACATGATACTCTTAGTAATACAAATATAAAACTAAGATTTAATTAATTAGGCACTAATAGCTAGAATATAACTACATGTTAGGGAATTAAGTAATTAATCCCTAGTCTCTACGTATTTATATTATTAATATGAATATAATAAAGTTAGAAAAGTGATCACTAACATATGACACTAATTAGTATTTAATTACTAGCATATGATAGCAAGAGAACTACACATAAAATGATGCATGAAACGATATGTCATATGCTAGTCATATTTCAAGTGCATGTTTCATAAGTATATATGCGTGTTCACGATTAGGGTAATAACACTTTAGGAACTAGGTAATACATGCATACATAGGGCTTACTATCGCAATCATGTAATGTAACTTAAATGAACTAGGTGGTTAATCACTACTCTTAGTTAGATATTGATAAGACGAGTTAATGCACAAAATGACACGCACACTTTGTATGCTCGTAGTACATGCATTGTATTAGCATATAATCACATAAACACATTAGTGAACTAGATACTTTATAATGCATACACCCACATGAGTTAACAAAGTGGTCACATGAACATTGTTCAAAATAAACTTACTAATTAATTAATCACCAACACTTAGGAAATATTGCTAGATAGTGATTATTCATAAAATGATGCATCAAACTTTTAGTTTTATATTTGGCAAACCATAATACAAGCTCATACTTGTGTAAAGGCTTTAGTATAATTAAACAAAAGCCACACTTAATTACCTATGTAACCACATAAGCGTTATGATAAAATAGCTAAATAAATATTTGTTCAAATGATTAACCCATAGTAAATAATACTAGGATGCACCTAAAATAGTGAGCATTACATTAAGATAGCCACCACATCATGCATGACTTATCCATAGTTTTACTCGTGGAGTTTATTCGGCTCTTATTCGAAGTTAATTAGATCTTATCGGTTTTTCTCGAGCTTTTATTTCTTTTACGGTAGTTTTATTAGGCATATTTTACTGTGTAGACAACGTCGAGTGCGAGGAAGAGCCGGATGCCAAGAGGAGCCAGAAGGACTGACACGCAAGAAGAAGCCTGAAGATCCCGACATCAAGCCCTAAAGATTAAGGATTTGCAGGCAAGCTCTAACCACCTTGATCATATTAATCCTATGATTTATTTTGCACCTATATGGCTCGAATGCTTGCATGCGTTTTCTGCGAATTTAAACGCTACCTTGTTGATGACACCCTTTTGTTACCAAATGAAAATCTATTATTAATACTTTTAATGACCGAAAAGTTGCCATAATAATAGATTGCTCAGGACTCTATTGTGATGCCACGCATCACCATACCATACATCATTATTTTATAAAATGTGTAAATGTGTGCTTGATGGTGTGAGTAAAATAAAACGGGTGGGTGATAGAGCAACATGTGTTAAGTGGAGGTGGGTGATTTTTGGTTTGCGGGCAAGGCTTCTATGTGGTGATTTAGTGCTATATGATAAGCTTCGGTCTAGTCTACCTGTCGTAGACAAGCGCTCGCCTTGACCGCATAAAGACCGGTTCATCGGATCACAACATAGTGATTTCGTGCAACTACAGAACCTGTCTGGGCAAGACTTACCTTATTGGCATTTACCGTATGCTACACTAGGCGGCCAGTAGGGCATCGGGCATCAAGGGTGGACACTCGGGATGAATGTACCCGAGAGAGTTCGACTCAGAGGAAAAAAGAAGTACCTCAGCTCAGCGTATCTGAGTCAGCAGAGGAAAATGAAGTATCTGAGAACTCAAACTAAAGTGAAGTACTTGGGTTTCAGCCTTTGGTGATTTTTTCGAGGTGGGCATACGGGGGTGGATGGATAAGGTGGGACTAGCGTTACGTTTCTCTCCAGCTAAGAGGGCGTAGCCTGTGGCTACAGTGTACAATCTCTGCAGAGTATATCTTTTCAGAAAGTTCGTTGTCATTGGTTATGACACAATATTGTCTGGACTCACAATGATTAGTCTCTCATACTTCTTTTATTGTGTGAGTGGGTTTAGTTGCCCGTGGATCGAGTATTAGAGGCTCTTCCAGTTAAAACTTGGGAACTGGCGGAAAGGGTTTATTCTCCTCTAGGTTCATCTACTGATATATGATAAACAATGTTTTGATCTTCTGGTTTTAAAACCTTCTCTAGTGAACCCTGCTGAAAATAGATTTTAGCAAAGGAACCTCTGTGCATTATTCTTGCTACAGCCAGACATGCATCTATACGAATACCCCTGCATAGTGTTAGGACTTGCTGAGTACTTTATGTACTCATCCGTTTGCATCTGTGGTTTTAGTCAGAGGAAGATTACTAGAAGACGACGACGTGCTAGGTTTTGGTTCTACTTCTAGTTGCTTGTGAAGTTGGGTCTGCTTCGCCTCCAGCTGGCTAAACCATTGTGGATGCTTTAATCCACACTGTGTTGTCGCTAAAGGTCGAGTATCAGGTATAATATCTTAACCGAAGTATGCCTTTTGATATACATTCTGATGTGATAGTGCGTATCAACTACTGATTCAGAGATTGATACGTGATGCACAGTGTATTCCAGAAATGGGGTACGACACTTTCAAACAACACTGGTATAAAAAAAGGGCAGCCTGGTGCATGTGGCTCCTGCTTGCAGGGTCCGGCCACTTTGGGTCTATTTTGCGCAGCCTTTCCCTACATTTTTGTAAGAGGCTGTTTTCAGGACTCGAACCTGTGACCTCATGGTCACAAGGCAACACTAGTATAGGTTAGTTAATTTTATTAACCCTAAGCAACCATGCACTTTTTTCTCCTTGGCTGAATTCTGTCCCTTTCAATTTTGCAGCAGCACAAGGTGGAGGACTTTGGTCGATTTCTGCTACTTTCTTTTTCGCAGTTGCCCATGGTGGAGGATTTTAAAATTTGGAACATTGCTATAAGGTTTGTGACATGTCTCCCTATGAAACACTGCCGACAGAAACGCTCCTTGTTAATATTCTTTTGATTGTATTTTTATGATTTCAGCCTTAAGGTTTTGGAAGCACTTTTCGATTTGTATATCAGATCTATTGCTCAGATATCGAAAGGAAAGAGCAGTAAATGCCCAAGTTATGCTCAAATCATTCAAGTTCTCGAGTTGCAAGGTATGACTCCCATCACCATTAATTGCACAATATTTGTAACAAAGGTGCTTCTGTGCTATTATCGCAACCATGTTGCCCAATACTACCTAGTTCCTAGGCCATGTGATGAAACTTGGTATACATCGGGTAGCAACTCATGCCTAGACAGAAACAAAACTTTAGTGCAGTACATTTTTTATCATCATAAATCATAGTGATTGTTTTAAGGTCTGCACATACATATTTTTGCTAAAAATACGTGTGGGCCAACTTTATAAACGTATTACGAAGTTCCATACCTAATAAAAAAAAATCGTATATTGTAGAGCAAACAGTTACTGTTCCACTCATATAAATCCTCACTTTATGACATGCAGTATCGTTATGTGTAAAATATCTTTTGTTTTATGCTGTATGTCATTCCTTAGCATACTCCATAACATATAGGGTTATAGCTATCATTTATCAAATAGTTGAGCAAGCCTCGGTTGTCCTTCAGGCCTAGCTTGAGAAAGTTCAGTTCTGTCAAATGTATCCAATATAAGCTCACTTGGCTTGAGCTGCCTAACGGAACTGCTCGAGCCCAGACTGTTAAGCTCGGCTACCTTAGTTGCAAACTCGTTTTCAGCTTGTTTATTATTCAAGATTTAGGACACATCAGGCCCAAATTGTGCTAGTTCTAGTGCTCGAGACTTTTGATGGCCATAGCCAGGATTAAATGTACAGTAGACCAATATCTTGGAGGTCCATACATGAGTCCATATTGAATCTCCAAGAAACATCGTGCATTATAATGACGAAACAGTTGTCTCATTCATTTGGGGAGATGGATAGTATTCCGGAAAATATTCCTCGTAGGAGAAAAATGTAATAATACAATCTGATCCTTGAAATACTTGCGGCACTGGCCTCTTATTCTGTAAACCTTGACCTCTTAAGTTCTTACTGGAGGGATGTACCTTTTTTTTCCCCTTTTATATTGTGGGAATAGAGATATACTTCTCCTAGTCAGGTTCTGTTGTATGCTAAACCAAAATATTCTGGGTCTGAGACTAGATTTGTGGCTTGTGAAAGGGCTGTATACTCTTACCAAAATGATAGTTCATCGACCAAATAAAGGGAGTAGCATTGTGGGGATATCGCTACTGCAAGAATCCCCAAAAGCGATGGCTCATGAGATCACAATGTACGTTAGCGGGGGTGGCTAAAGATGAATCCAGTGGGAATCCTGGAGCAAATATACTGGGAGAACAGCCGGCACAAACTTCCTCTCAGGATCCTTCATCATTGAGTGGTGGATCCTTAAAACATGTGCTTGAGTATGCAGCAACAGCAATGGGATTTTGGTTGCTCAGTGTCGAAATCAAGAATGGGAAGTGTCATATAGAAGATGGCTGTCTGAGAATCAGCAGCAGCAATGGAGGGATATTGTGGGGAAACTTAATAGCTTTTGTTTTAGAGATGTGGATGATTCTGTTAAATGGGTGTTATCACCTAATGGCAAATTTTCGGTCAATTCTCTGTATAAATGGCTTTTTCAAGGGCATCAACAAAGACTTAATAAACACATATGGAAAGCTAAAATCCCGCTTAAGATTAAGATTTTTCTCTGGCTTCTAGAGCAGAATGCCACTCTGACTAGAGATAATATGAAGAAAAGGAATTGGGAGCGGGAGGAGGGAGTAAACATATGTGATTTCTGTACACAAGAGGAAACGGTACTTCATTTGTTCTTCTTGTGTCCAGTTGCGAAAGCTGTGTGGAGCTTTATTGGCAGATGCTTAGGCGCTGATTGTATTCCTGGTTCAGTTGCTCAATATTATATCTGGATCAAAAAGTTTTTGCCTCATGGTCGGGTGTTCCATGTACCAGGTTTAACCGCCATCACGTGGGCTATCTGGAAGATGAGAAACAGAGCCTGCTTTGAACACAAATTGATTCATGATCCTAAAGAAATCGTTTACCATGCTTGTTCATTTCTGAAATATTGGGCAGGTCTACCAAAGAGTCTATTGAAGGAAGACTTGATTCGAGGCGTGGAAGGTATACTTCAGACGGTGGCTGAAAGTAGCCGCCTAGTTGGATCATGAACAAGGCCCCGTCCGATGCTGCTGCAGTATTCACTAGATCCGGAGGAGGGTGAAAGTTCGCAGGGGGAAGACATCTGAAGGCCGTCTAAGAGAAGTGGAAGCTGGGCGCAGGTTTGAACTAAGCATTGTCGATGCGGCAGTAGTTTTCTTTTGAACGTGTCTCTGGAATTGTAATTATGTCTTTCTGGAGTTTGTATCTGGACGTTTTGGTTGAATGGGCAACCATAAACCTCCTTTTGTAATCTGAACATGGGTTCTCTTGTTTCTGTTATCTCGGTAATGGAAAAGGGCGTGTGCCTGGTTTCAGAAAAAGTATGCAGCAACAGTGATTTGCATCTTATAGTTGCCAGGGTAGGCTTCTGCTCTTGTCTCGGGCACAAAATGCCACAATTTGCTGCAGCCACTAAGGAAGCTAGTTGTTCGATCTCCATTATTTGGTACCCCACAGCAGTTGGGTGTTGGCTTCCCAGAGAGAACCTGCTTTTGTGAGAGCTGTATTATGTATTGGACTATTGATGATAAGAGCGTCGAATGTTTGTATGGTCCTTCAGTCAATAGGTGGCGACACTGGGTGAATGGAGGTTTTCATTTTTCATAGTGCTGCATTGGTACCCAGATCACACCACCCCAGAATTAGTTCTAGTCTGCTGCACACGTAGACGTTTGTAGGATTTCTCCTTGCCTTCTTTAGCTGTGATCAACTTGTATGGTCACCTTAATAAGTCTTTTTGTGCCCCTGTAACGTTCCAGGTTCCATCTATTGTCACTCCACCACAATGTCGCCTCTATGTCTCACACCCTGTATTTCTCATTGTTGGCATTACTACGTCTAGTTCAGTTACTGAGCAGGGTATGCTGCATAAAAGCAAGAGCAGGTGGTGTGGAAAAAGATAGCGATGGTTAAGAATTAAGATAGTAGAATGGCAAGGACGCCCTCTTTTTTCATCCTCCATCACTGCACATATAGCTGGGCAAACGGGCCGCCCGGCCCGGCACGGCCCGCTAAAGCATGCGGGCTGTGTGGGCCGTGCCGAAACAGGCTTCGGACTGCATCGTGGGCCCATGGCACGGCCCGGTTGCTATAAGCGTGTCGAAATGGGCCATGCTGGCCCAGTTAGCCCACCAAGTATTGTGGCACAAATTGCTTTAAGGTTGAAATGTTGCAAAAATATGTAGCGCCTAGAGTCGAACCTGTGACCTTGGCTATGCAAGCGAAGCACCTTACCATCAGACTTACCATCAGACCATATTAGCTTTTTGATTTATACATAAAACGTAAATCTATTAAGACAAAATCAATAACCGGACCGTGCCGTACCAAGCCTCGTGCTTGGGCCCGACGAACGAGCCCGTGCCGGCTTGAGCCCGGTATTGATCAGGCCGTGCCGTTTCTGGGCCGTGCCAAAATGAGCGGGCCGAAAGGCAGCCCACTTGGCACGGCCCATATGCCCAGGTATACTGCACAGAGATTCTACCTGTTCTCGACAAATTTAACAGAGTTAACTTTGAGTAAAACATGGGATCCTTGTTAAATGAAGTGCCAATCTAGGCATACCTTTTTTTCTCTCTGAAGTTGACTTTCGAATTGTTTGAACCTACCAAGGAGAGATGTCGGACACATCTCTATTTTGTAGGATCTTCTGAATAGAAATGAAATTAGGTACAAGGCTTGGTTAGTTGGCCTATAGGGGTCATTTATCAGGTGCAGTGCCATGATGAAGGTTCAACATGAAGTGCCAATCTAGGCATACCTTTTCTTTTACTGATTCTCTGTGAGAAGTGATTCTGTGGCTGAAAGTGATTCTCTTTGATTAGTACAGAAAATCATTTTACAGAATCAATTGAAGCTACTTTTTTCAGCTCAAAGCTCCTTAGTTCATTTTAGAAGATCACTTCACAAAATCAATCATAAATCGCTTCTCCTGAAATGCAACGTTCGGCCCTTAGAAAAAAATGGTCCATGCACAATCATTGTAAATAACAATGCTGCAATTTAGCGTCTCAATTCAAAGAATATCCCTAAAATTCGAGACTAGAGATGTTGCTATTTTTGTATCAGAAGCTTATCAATGCTCATTGTTTACAGATATACTTCAAAAGTACCTTTTGAAGCTGAGCAGTTATCTTGATTCTGCCAGGCTAGCATTATGAATATAGCATAAATATTTCAGAGCATTGTAATAAGGTGAGTTACACATGAACTTTAGGGGCCTGAGAATCATTCCTATAGAATTGCATTAGTTTGCTGCGGCGTTAGATATGGAAGAATTAGCCTTAGCACACGAGGTCGCCTATGGCAGTTGCTTTAGATAATCTATACACTTGTTTTCATATCTTGCTTTAGCCAGCTTAGCTTTTTTAGTTTATGTTCTTAATTCATGTTGTCATGAAAGAGCGCCATCTCATGATCATTTATCTGCTTGTTGATGATTATTAACTACTTGTAGGCATGATGTCCTAATTCCTATGCATGTTCTCTTTGTTGATTCCCCACCAGACGTCTGCCGGGTGCCTAAGTGATCCTTGATGACTCACATTTTTATTTTATTTGAGATGAGCGTACTTGATCTCACTCATATTAAGAGACTACATATGTGAGGTGTATAGGCAGATACATGGATTCAAAAGCTCAGCATATAGCATAGGACCATAGAGTATAGCCACTTCCGAACTTCATCTCTCTCCTTCCCATCATTTCTCTCCTCAAGTCTCAGTCCCACTAGATTGCTCCAAGCACCCTCTCCCAAACCCCTACAGCTCCTATATATTCAAATCTCTCTAAGCAGGTTCTTCCTGGAGATACACACATCATATCCCTTTGTGCATCCTTCTCTCTCGCTCACGGCTTCATGCATAGCAAAGTCGGCTTGTTATTCATATCACCATGATATTTGAAGCCAACACAGGCATATACTGCTAGGTAAACAAAGAAAACACCATCAAAGCCTTCCTATCTGCATGGATTCTTAGAGTTAAAGTGAAGGCAAGAGAGCCCATGATCCTATATTCCAATGCTTCAGCCATAACCAAGACCATTTCCATCCAGTTGAAAACTGCTGCAAGGAAAGGAGCTTGGATGCTGATGTTGCTTGCTCCGAGCGATGTCCATGTATCTGGGTCTCAAGGCTGATAATTGTGGGTGTAGGACCATCAGGGCTCGCCGTCGCTGCATGTCCTAAGGAGAAGGGGATCAGCAGCCTGATTCTTGAGCGCTCCAACTGCATAGCTTTCCTCTGGCAGCTCAAGACATATGACCGCCTCAGCCTTCATCTTCCTCTCATGCCTTTTCCCGCCAACTGTCCTATTTATCCTTCAAAACAACAGTTCGTAGCCTACTTAGAGGGCTACGCTGCAAGGTTCGGCATTCAGCTCGTGTACAACCGAACAGTGGTGCATGCAGAGTACGATGAGCAGCTTCTGTTATGGCGCGTGAAGACGCGAACTTCTGGTAAAATGGGAGAGGAGGTTGATCCGTACTGTGGCTGCAGAGGTCTAAGCACACCTCCATTCCAGAATTGCCACACCCAACGACGAGAACAGGCTTCCCTGTGAATACACCTTATATGCACTGCTGTGTAAAACTGTTCCCTCAAACTCTTGTAAGCCATCGATAGCTGGCTGCACAGGCTCAGCGTTCTCACCAGTTACTACAATAAGCCACCAGGACACATACTTTACCTCCTCTCCCATTTTACCAGAAGTTCGCGTCTTCACGCGTCATAACAGAAGCTGCTCATCATACTCTGCATGCACCATTGTTCGTTTGTACACGAGTTGAATGCCGAACCTTACAGCGTAGCCCTCCAAGTAGGCTACGAACTGTTGTTTTGAAGGATAAATAGGACAGTTGGCGGGAAAAGGCATGAGAGGAAGCTCACAGAATTGCCGAGGAAGATGAAGGCTGAGACGGTCATATGTCTTGAGCTGCCAGAGGAAAGCTACGCAGTTGGAGCGCTCAAGAATAAGGCTGCTGGTCCCTTCTCCTTAGGACATGCAGCAACGCCACAATTATATATTTTTTAAGCATATCTATAAACAATGAGCATCGATAAGCTTATAATACAAAAATAGCAACATCTGTGTCTAGTACTATGGAAATCTCTAGTCTCGAATTTTAGGGAATTCTTTGAATTGAGACTCCAAATTGCACCATTGTTATTTGCAATGATTGTGCATGGACCATTTTTTTTTCTAAGGGTCGAATGTTGCATTTCAGGAGAAGCGATTTTTGATTGATTTTGTAAAATGATATTCTAAAATGAATTAAAGAGCTTTGAGCTGAAAAAAGTAGCTTCAATTAATTCTGTGAAATGATTTTCTATCATAATTAAAGAGAATTTACTTCTCATAGAAAATCAGTAAAAGAAAAGGTATGCCTAGGTTGGCACTCTGACGGCGCGCACCATGTGTGATCGCCGAGGCCGACACCGCGGAGCGTCGGAGCGGGCGCCAAGCGCGCGTGCGTTCGTGGCTCTGGGAAAAAGAAAAGGGAACACCTGTTCTTCCTCTCGAGCCTACCGACCGCCATGACCGGCAACACCTGTGGCTCTGAAGAAATACCGGCAACGCGATAATGCTCCGTGACTAAGCCGAAGGAAAAAAGCGCAGTTCAGTTTCATAATCTGAGCGAGGTTTGCACTTTGATCGCCACGCCTGATTGAAATGCGTGGAAATGCCTAGGCTTTAGCGGCCTCTTCAGTTGAGTTGGTTAGCATGTTCACCTCCTCCATGTGCATACATTTCAGCTAAAGATTCAGTGCGTTCTAGGTGAGGTGTAGCAGAGCAGAGTGGATGGTTTCTTTCAGCGCGAAAGACGGAAAAGGATGATAAAGCTTATCATCACTTGATCCTGCAAATGAAAAAAAAGTAAATGATGGATAAAGCAGCTGTACATATTTGACTAATCTGTGCCGTGCCTGTTTTCATGTGCCACTTCGAAAGAGTAGTGTAACTGCTTTCGAAGGCAGGTAGCTTCTGCATTAAGAAATAGATGTCCTTGACAACCTATCTACCACTAATATAAATGGTGTATAGAGACACAGTCAGTGCTACTTATTTAACAAAAAGAGACACATTTTAATTGGTCATTTAGATTTATTTAATGAGTTTTCACAGAATAAGCAATCCACCTGCCCTTCCATCCTTCACCTTACTAGGAACTTCCAGCACTTGGAAAAGGGTTATGATCTGTTTATAGCGCCTGAATCGATGAAATTTGACAGACTTGCTCATCGATCTATTTCTCCCACTCTAATAAGTCAAAAGCTAAATTCTACTTGCGCATTGCTGTCAGTAGCAATGTATGGAAGATCAACCACCGTGAAGCCATCAAATGGAAAATAGCGTAGAGACTTTTATAAAGGAGTTATCTGATTCTGAGGTAACCATCGAGCCACCTAACACTATAGACCAACCTTAGAATGCTGAAAGTGAGGTGGCTGCTTCCGTACGTTGAGGGTGGCAAGAGTGATGTAACCTAGCAGAAGTGGACCGTGGCATTGCTAAAGCTCCTCAGGAAGAAAACTTGTTCTGAGTTTGTACTTGCTGCCAAACAAAAGCATAAAAATATAGTTTTTGGAAGAGTTTAAAGGGTTCCGTATATAGCAGTTTAAGAGGACACGGTCCAATTTTTATTTTATTTTTTGAAAGGAAAGGACACAGTCCAATAGTCCTCATACCTTGTGGCTAATGGCCATAGATCTAGTCCTGTTTACTATAGGATGGGTGGATCAATTGTAGAATTTTATTTTTTTTTTCCTGTTTTGAAGATAACTGAAGTGCGTGACGGGAGATAGCAAAAATGTGTACTCTGAAGGCCTGAGCAATATTCCTTTCTTTCGCTAGAGTTGTAGTTATGAATAGGGTTGAAAACGGTCAGAAAAATACTCGACCATTTTCATTTTCACATTTCAAATCGAACTGAAATAAAAAACGAAAAAACCGGAAACAAAAACAAACGGGACAAATACGAAATTTTCAAAACCAACCAATCCGGAGGAGAATGTACTGGTGGTCGGTAATCGGTATTATGTCGAAAATATCGATATAATATCCTAACATTGTAACATATGTATCTTCAAGAAAAACATGTAGAACAAGTACTCTAAAACCGAGCAATACAGAACCTGACGCTAGTCACACTGCTATCTTCCTAAATTATCCTGATCCAGAAAGCGTTTAAAAAAATGGTACTATGAGGAAGCTTCCTGGCAACTTCCTACCATCCATTCCACACGGAGTAGCGGAGCAGAGATCGGTAGAGATGCTACTGTCGATTGGGCGTGGGTCCCTGGTGGGCTGAATTCCCGGGTGTATTGAATTCCGGATTCTGAAAAACGAAAAGAGATTTAAAAAACGAAAAAATACGGTAAATTTTCGGTTAAAAACGGACACCTACCATTTTCGTTACTATTTTCGTTTTTCTTTTTTCGGTTTTTTTCTATTTTCATTTTTCTTGAATATTCAAAAATGGAACGGAAAAAATGAAAACGGGACGGGAAATTTTCATACCACTTCAGCCCTAGTTATGAATCCAATGGTGGAAATGATATATACTATTCGCAAAAAAGGTGCAAATGATGCATGGCTACGGCTACAGCTTGTCAACAGAGAAAAACGCATCCTACTGAACCTCAAAGAAATAATGGGACGCTGTGGGGACCTTTTCTTCACAAGAATTTCAATAATAAGTTTGTCGATATATGATACACTAGATGTCCCCATCTACTATACCCTTCATGAATGTTCTGTGAAGACTTCTCCACTCTCCAAGTTGAGGTTACAGTCGTTCTCCTTCATAGAATGGTCAATATGAATTCACCTAACCTCTTGTTGTCTCTGCCAATACAAAATGCTTACAAAAGACTTGGATTTCACAGCAATTCAATCAGGGCTGAGGCAAATGGTAGAGTTCGTCCGCATTTTTCAGCAAAAAAGCACAAAGTACAATATGAGATTATGGAACTCCTTTTAAACAAATGTTAACAAGGGAACAGCTCCAATTTTGTGACAAGATGTCATACAATACATTTCAGTCTAAAAACGAAGAATGAAAATGATATACCCTGCGAAGGCCAATGGAAGAAGAGCAGCACACGAAGGCACAAAGATAACAAAGAACATCGCTCACAGTTCATACAATCTTTTTGTGTCCAGTGCGGAGATCAAGGTCCCTTTCTGTTACCTGTAAAGGGGCGCTGGGGAGGTCGTGGATAAATATTTTACACGAAAAACTGCTGGTAATGCAACGATGCGCTGCCACTTTATTCTCGAGACTGATAAATACAACAAGTGCGTTCCAGCTAAGGGGTAAACCAGCAGCTCAAAGCGCACCAGCATGCATGGCTTTGCAGCTCCATCAGTACGCAGCGTTCTCACTTGCATGGAGACAAAAGTGGCGGGCAGATTTGATGTGCATTCCGTTAGGGAACAGGAGAAAGGAATCGATATAGTAGATCTGTAGGATGAAGCACATTCCTCGAATCAGAATTTTTGTCTTCGCTTTCTTATTACTCTGTCCAGGAAAGAATGATAGAAGTAGCCTGTCGCCAGCAACAGGAAAAAGTTTGCCCGATTTCTGTACACCCCACTTTATTTTGCATATCGCAGAGTAAGATGCTGTGGTTTTGTGCAATTGACAACTCTTCTTGAGAAACGCGGCAAACGCCTGAACGCATACTATGAACAACCTGGTATCCCACACAAAATATCTAGTCCTGAAATCTTGATAGCTAATCAGTAAGATTATTAAGCACACATGTCGTGAAATGATCAGTTCTTAGGGTGCGGCTCCATTGATATGATGACCTCAAGTTTCAGCTTTACTTCAGCAAGATTTTGGGTTAATTGGGCTCTGCACAATGGCGGAAGAACCTGGCAGACATCAGAAAATACCAAGCATCCCTCCACAAGGGTCTATTTTATTTCTCCAGAATCAATAAGTGTCGTCTACCAAAGAAAATAATAAAAAATTTGTAAAGAAAAATTATATGTCTTTGGGTATACAAGCTAACGAATAGGAGGGCGGCCCAGATGATATTATGAGAGCGGCCCAATAGTGCGACGGATGCGTCAACTTGGGCTAGCCCTTGCTGCAGATACGGCCCAGTGCGGCCCTCGCAGTCAGAGGACGGGGAACGGCCTAGCGACCGCTGTAAGTGATCCAGGATTCTTCCTCTGCTTCTTTTACTTTTATCCAACAGGTGGTTCTGGATTGATTGAAAGTGTAGATTATTTTTCGGGAGACAGATAGAAGAGTCCAAATCTGGTGCCTCAGAAAAAATCTACCAAAAATCTGAACAAAAATCTAGCAAATAGAAGTACTAGAATGCTCCGACGCCATGACATGTTGCCACTGTGGAGCTATGAATAATGAATATGAACATCACTTGGTTGGAACCGGAGGCAGCCCTTAACAACTTACAAAGGCAGTATCGTCAGTTCTTCATACTCATACAGCGGGCGGGCATAAGCAACATGAGTCATCGGATCAGACCCCTTTTTTTTCTATTAGAATACGCAGAAGAGCTACGATCTCATCTTTGTCATCTGAGATTAGTCTCCCTCTGTTCATTGCTTAGACCAGAATAACAGACAGTGTTTATGTTTCTAGTCTACGAGTCAATTCCACGATTTGGATAGAACGGGCAACGGAAGAGCTTCTGATCACTGTGCGTTTATATTTTTAGTCGGGACTGACAAGTCGTGATCTGATTCCGAGTTTACGTGGAGGGACTTCCACGCATGGCTTCTGATCGCCAAATGAAATCGTAATTTGGTTGGTATGGCTGGACTTTCGGTTTAACTTTATACCTATACTTCTGCAGTGCTAGTAGTGAACAGGCAATGAAAAGATAACCTCCATCACTGTGTCGCCGTGTGCGTTCTCAGGGAGAGAAAAAAACCCTCCCTCACGGCGTGGTAATCGAACTTTGCATTTCAACTAAGAACACCAACCTTGATTTTCATTTTCTGGCACACCCTTCGTTTGTTTCATATTCACAGTTCAACCGCCCATTCCGGAATTCTATTTGGCCTGAAGATCGGGCTACCTTGCGCCGCGTAGTCTTATGAATAGGGCTAGTAGTAGTAGTGGTAGGGGTACTATACTAATCTTTAGAGGAAGCGCAATAACTTGGGAACCTCTGGTAGAGTTGCACTGAAAATAATTTTATGATGAAAAGTTCGAGGCATGGTGATTCAGTCGCCCGTGTAGTGCGGTTGGGATCTGAGGTCGACCCAGCCCTCCACGTCGAAAAGCCAATGCAAAATCGCTCTCAGGGGCGGGGCAAGCAGCGTCCAGGTTCACACCACCACGCACCACCGGCGAAGGCGAAGCCGGGTTGGGCCGGTGATGATGCCGATGCCGATGCCGATGCGAGCGGGTCCGCGCGCTCGGATCGAGCCCACGGGCAAACGACTCCCTGGTAAAAACGACGGGCAACGTATACGTGGCCGCGCGAGGCGGCCGCGGCCTGTCACCACCACCCGGTTCCCTTCGATTGGGCCACCTGAACCCCGGCCCCCAGGTTCCTTTGTTTCCCAGCAGGCGCCGCCGTCACACGAGGAGCTAGGCGGTTGGCTCCCGGGTTGGTTGGCTGGCCCCTGGTGCTTTTGATGGGCGCGACTGCACGAGCGCTGACAACCGGAGCAAACGCGACGGGTAACGTGTTGCGCGTGTAGGCCCTCAAGCGGTGAAGGGGATGGAAGGACTTTGCTAGACTGGGTAAAGTACACGATAACCATTCCTGGCAAGCGCAACGGGGTGGATTATTCTAGCATTTCGCTATTTAAAGTAAAGTTTCCAGAGGAAATCCGGCGAAATGGCCAGCAGTGGTAAAGGCAAGGCACAAATGACCGCGACAAGTACTGAAGCTCAATGGGCTGTGCTGTCCCACGTTACAGGATCAACTTTATGGGTTTTCTTGGAACATCTCATGGCGCGTTGCGTTGCGTTGCGCTGTCCCGTCCAAAAAATAACGATATCACCAAGCGATCAGATATTCCGATGGCACACCCAGAAGTCAAAAAAAGCGTGAGGCCCTCAAGCAGAAGAGCAGCGCTCTCACCATTTCTTATGGGCGTGCCGCCACACGTGGCGCGTACGCGACACGCACCGAATCCGCCCAGAAATCCGTCACACCACATCACGCCGCAAATCACACAGCTCCATATGTTGCCGCGGAGCTTGGGCTGAGGCCGGTGACGCGCGCCGCTCGACGCCCCGGGCGAGCCGGAGCCGGGCGAGATACATATTGGCGGCAACACTTTTTCACCACTGTGGGCAGATGAAATATCTGCGGACACGTAGGAATCGCCCCCGCACCGACGGAGGAGCCAAATAAACCCACCCCACGCCCACGCGCTCACAGCAGAAGCAGCGGAAGAGCGAGCGGCTTTCTTATCCTGGTCTTCGCCGGTCGTGAGCAGGAGTACGGGATCGGATCCGTCTGTTCTTGGTAGGACTAGGAGCTAGGAATAGCAAGCATAGCAGCAGTCATGGGAAGCGAGTGCAAGCTGCAGCTCCATGCGGAGCAGCAGGCCGGCGCCATCGCGCCGTTCGTGGCCAAGACGTTCCACATGGTGAGCGACCCGGCCACGGACGCCGTCGTGCGCTGGGGCGTCGCCAGCAACACCTTCCTCGTCGTCGACCCCGCCGCCTTCTCCGACTACCTGCTCCCTTCCTACTTCAAGCACCGCAACTTCGCCAGCTTCGTCCGGCAGCTCAACACCTACGTAATATTCGACGCCTCCCCTGCTCGCGCCACCTTCTCGTCCGAACGATCGTGTCGTGCGCTCGTGCTAATACAGTAGTTCTTTCTTGGGTTTCACTCAGGGTTTCCGGAAGGTGGACGCGGACCGGTGGGAGTTCGCGCACGAGTCGTTCCTGCGCGGGCAGACGCAGCTGCTGCCGCTGATCGCGCGCAAGAAGAAGAACAAGCCGGGGTGCGGCGGCAGGGAGCTGCGCGACGAAGGGGAGGAGGTGCGCGGCACCATCAGGGCCGTGCAGAGGCTGCGCGAGGAGCAGAGGGGCATGGACGAGGAGCTGCAGGCCATGGACCGCCGCCTGCAGGCCGCGGAGAGCCGGCCGGGACAGATGATGGCGTTCCTCGCGAAGCTCGCGGACGAGCCCGGCGTCGTGCTGCGCGCCATGCTCGCCAAGAAAGAGGAGCTCGCCGCGGCCGGTGGCAACGGGGCATCGCCGCCGGCCTTGGAGGCGCCGGGCAAGAGACGAAGGATCAGCGGGGCCGAGACGGGCCGTGGGGACCTCGGCGGCGTGGCGGACCAGGGCATGGGCGCCGTGCAGTTTCCGTTCTCTGCTCTCGGCCAAGTGTTCTACTCCTAAAGATAGAGACAGGTGCTGGCGTAGTGTATATACGGCTCGTAGCGTAACTTAGCATCCGTGCCACAGTTTGGTTATGCAGAGTTCAGAAGAAAAGCTAGCAGTTTGGTGATTGTGCACGCGGTCTACGGAGCTTGGTTTGTAGTTGGCGCCGTTGTTGAATGTGTGTACTGTGTACATATGAACTGGTGGCTATTGTAGTGCTTGTTTGTTTATTGTAAACCCTGTCGCCGAGAGAGCAGACCTGTTCTACTACTAAGGTGGAAATAGATCTCCAGGCCAAACTGAAGGTAACGGCCGGTTAATCTTTGATTATGAAACAAACCAAAGGTGTGCCAGAAAATGAAAATCAAGGTTGACTGTTCTTAGATGAAATTCAATGTTCACTTAGCACGCCGTGATGGATGTTTTTATTTTCTCCCCGGGAACGCACGAGTCACACCGTGATGCATAGGCGGAGCCACGTAGAGGCAGGCGCGGTCGCCCTTGCTCTACGAAATTTTCTGAAGGGTGCAGCGTTCAGCAACCGATGCAGATCTTAAAACATATTTTAAAAAGTTTGGTCTCCGAAACAGTTCAATAAAAATTTCATTTCGATCCATTAATTTTGTGCAACTCATCTTTATTCTCTTGTTGCTCCCAGTCTCACACACTTATGCCACCGCACTGGCAACGCGCGCAGCCGCGACGCCTCTTGCGCTTCGCATCCGCCTCCGCGTCGCCCTGCCTGTGTCCAATTCACGCTGTGCCTTGCTGCCGGTGCGTGCTGTCCCAAAGCCTCCCTTGCATGCGGGATAATAGAAAATCCGGGCCTCCATTGTCCGGTGGGCTCCGACCTCTTCATCTGCATTTGAGCCCTCTCCTTGCAAAAAAAAAACTCCGGGCACGTCTGGCCGCATGCGCCGCGATCCAGTGGCCCGCGCACGGCACCGGATAACGGGGGCGGGAAAAAAATTCGGACTACCTTGCACGTCTCTTGACAGAATCCATGGTCGCTGGAATCATGATTAGGAGATGAAGCACCTCGCGCTTCACATCCGCCCCCGCACCGCTCCGCCTGTGTCCAGTTCACGCTGTGACCTGCTGCCAGTGCGTGCTGCCCTCAAAGCCTCTCTTACACGCTTCTCTCGACAGAAATTTACAATATTAAAGAAAAAAAATACGAAAAAAAGCCGCTGCTCCATAATCACTGAAATCACGATTAGGAGACGAAGCCCCGCTGGTCATGGCGCACCTGTACCACTTCCGCTCTCACCGGCCCCTGCTCCTTTTTACGCCTGGCTCATGTTGACTTTTTATTTGGCGATCAGAAGCCATGCTTGGAAGTCCCTTCATAGAAAACTTGTCAGTCCGTTGCTCGTTCTAACCAAACCGTGGAATTGACTCGTAGACTAGAAACATAAACGCTGTCTGTTGTTCTGGTCTAAGCAATGAACAGAGGGAGACTAATCTCAGATGAGAAAGATGACATCTTCGCCCTAATAATGTGCAGCTCTTCTGCGTATTCTAGTAGGAAAAAAATAAATAAATGGTCTGATCCGACGACTCGGGTTGCTTATTCCTGCCCGCTGTGTAAGTACGAAGAACTGACGACACTGCCTTTGTCAGTTGTTAACGGCTGCCTCCGGTTCCAACCAAGCGATGTTCATATTCGTAGCTCCACAAGGCAACATGTCATGGCGACGTAGCATTCCATTACTTCTACTACTTGCTTCTAGATTTTTGTTTAGAGTCTTGGAAGATATTTTCTGAAGACATAGATTTGGACTCTCCTCTCAATCAATCCAGAACCACCTTTTGGGTAAAAGTAAAAGAAGCAGATGAAGAATCCTGGATCACTTTCAGCGATCGCGAGGCCGTCCCCTGTCCTCTGACAACGAGTGAAGCGCACTAGGCCGTATCTGCAGCAAGAGCTGGCCCAAGTTGTTACATCCGTCTCAGTATTGGGCCGCACTCGTGTTATCAGCTGGGCCTAGTATACCCAACGATATATAATTTTCTTTACAATTTATTTATTTTTTCTTTGTTGGACGAAACTTATTGATTCTTAGACCCGTGTGGCTTATATAGTGATGCTTAGTATTTTCTGATGTCTGCCAGGTTCTTCAGCCATTGTGCAGAACCCATTAACCCAAAATCTTGCTGAAGGAAAGCCCAAACTTGAGGTCATTATATCAAATGGATCCGCATCCTAAGAACTGATCATTTCACGACATGTGTGCTTACAATCTTACTAATTAGCTATCAAGATTCCAGGACTAGATAATATTTTGTGGGATGCCAGGTTGCTCATAGTATGCATTCAGGCGTTTCTCAAGGAGAGTTGTCAACTGCACAAAATCACAGCATCTTACACTGCGAGATGCAAAACAAAGTGGTGTGTACAGAAATCAGGCAAACTTTTTTCCTGTTGCTGGCGACAGATCACTTCTATCAATCTTTCCTGGACAGAGTAACAAGAAAGCGAAGACAAAAATTCTGATTCGAGGAATGTGCTTCATCCTACACAGGCTATACTGATTCCTTTCTCCTGTTTCCTAACGGAATGCACATCAAATCAGCTGCACGCCGCTTTTGTCTCCATGCAAGTGAGAACGCTGCGTACTGATGGAGCTGCAAAGCCATGCATGCTGGTGCGCTTTGTTTACCCCTTAGCTGGAAGGCACTTGTTGTATTTATCAGTCTCGAGAATAAAGTGGCAGCGCATCGTTGCAATACCAGCAGTTTTTCGTGTAAAATATTTATCCACGACCTCCCCACCGCCCCTTTACAGGTAACAGAAAGGGACCTTGATCTCCGCACTGGACACAAAAAGATTGTATGAACTGTGAGCGATGTTCTTTGTTATCTTTGTGCCTTCGTGTGCTGCTCTTCTTCCATTGGCCTTCGCTGGGTATATCATTTTCATTCTTCGTTTTTAGACTGAAATGTATTGTATGATATCTTGTCACAAAATTGGAACTGTTCCCTTGTTAACACTTGTTTAAAAGGAGTACCATAATCTCATATTGTACTTTGTTCTTTTTTGCTGAAAATGCGGACGAACTCTATCATTTGCCTCAGCCCTGATTGAATTGCTATGAAATCCAAGTCTTTTGTAAGCATTTTGTATTGGCAGAGACAACAAGAGGTTAGGTGAATTCATACTGACCATATTATGAAGGGGAACGACAGTAATCTCAACTTGGAGAATGGAGAAGTCTTCACAGAACATTCATGAAGGGTATAGTAGATGAGGACATCTAGTGTATCATATAGCGACAAGCTTATTATTGAAGTTCTTGTGAAGAAAAGGTCCCCACAGCGTTCCATTATTTCTTTGAGGTTCAGCAGGATGCGTTTTTCTCTGTAGACTAGCTGTAGCCGTAGCCATGCATCATTTTCACCTTTTTTGCGAATAGTATATATCATTTTCACCATTGGATTCATAGCTACAACTCTAGCGAAAGAAAAAGGAATATTTTTCAGGTTTTCAGGGTACACATTTTTGCTATCTCCCGTCACCCAGTTCAGTTATCTTCAAAACTGGAAAAAAAATGGCCATCGACCAGCTGAAGTACTATAGCTCCTGTTTCAACTCCTGAAACTTCTAGGTTTGGACTATAGCTGTGAATATGCGAGTGTAAATAAAGTTATATCATGCACGTACGAAAGCAAGAAGTCTTTAAATTTCATGCACGTGGAGTTAGAATGTAATCTTTTGGGAGCAGATGAGTTGTTCATTATCAGTCTCAAGGTTGGTGGACTATCTTTGATAGAGAAAAAACTGCACATGATCATCTGAGCGCGACAGGCAAGTCAGTTGGTGCTCTTCTCGCGATGTTAAACTTGAAAAAAAGGGGTTTGGTGCTACTCCAGCATCACCTTGCCTCCAGAAGCTCAATTCCAACGTTCAATGTTATTAGCTGCCATAACTCTGTTTTTCTCCTTAATTGGTACAGTTTCTTGGCTGCATTTTATCTTCATGCGTTTCTTTATGTGTGAGCGGCTGATCATAACAGTCATCCTCAAGGCTCAGCAAGAGAGATAAGAGCCGAAATAAAATTCTATAACTGGTCAACCCATCAGCAAGTACAAACTCAGAACAAGGTTTCTTCCTGAGGAGCTACAGCAATGTCATGATCCTCTTCTGCTAGGTTACAGCCCTCTTGCCACTCTCAACGTACGGAAGCAGCCAACTCACTTTCAGCATTCTGAGGTTGGTCTATAGTGTTAGATGGGTCGATGGCTACCTCAGAATCAGATAACTTCTTTATAAAAATCTCTACATCATTTCAATTTGATCGCTTCACGGTGGTTGATCTTCCATGGACTGCGAGATTATGATGGCATTGCGCATGTGGAGTACTAGAATTTAGCTTTTGACCTAGGCTGGGACTGGGAGACGTAGATCGATGAGCAAGTCTGTCAAATTTCATCGATTCGGGAGTTATACACATGTCTCAACCCTTTTCCTTCGAGTGTTGGAAGCTCCTGGTAAGGTGATGGAGGGAAGGGCAGGTGGATTGCTTACTCTATGAAAACTCTTTAAATAAATCTAAATGACCAATTAAAATGCATCGCTTCTTGGTAAAAAGTACGTCCGCACTGGTTGTGTCTCTATACGCCATTTATATTATTAGTATAAAGTGGCAGATAGGTTGTCAAGGACATATATATTCTTCATGCAGAAGCTACCTGCCTTCGAAAGCAGTTACACTACTCTTTTGGACAGTTTAGATCCTACCAGGAGTGGTTTTTTTTATTTCTTTTATTTTTTATCCCATTATTAGCCTTTTGTTCTTCACTAGTTGGTTGCCCAAACGATACTACTCCTACATTCGGAAGGTAAAAAGCATTCACCTCGTGGCAAGCAAATTTGTGGCGTTCTACTGCATGCCATTATTTTACAAGAACCCTATCTGTGAGCTGACACTCTCCCGTGACTCTGGACTCGATCAACGGTCGATCAACTACCTGCTCCCGGCGACACCAAGTTTTCGATAACGCGTGTTGCATCTCATGGCGACCTAACATAATTACAAATACATTTTCATCCAATGAAAGGCGTGGCGCTCAAACTTCATTCATGGGTCTTCCTATCTGTACTGTGAAGTCAGACATGAAAACATACACGGCACAGATTAGTCAAATATGTAGTTGCTTTATCCATCATTTACTTCTTTTCATTTGTATGATCGAGTGGTGGCAACTTTGATCATCTTTTTCCGTCTTTCGCTCTGAAAGAAAGCATCCACTCTGCTCTGCTACGCCTCACCTGGAACGCACTGAATCTTTTGCCGAAATGTATGCACATGGAGCCATGGAGGAGGTGAACATGCTAACCAACTGAACTAAAGAAGCCGCCGTAGCATAGTCAGTCAGCTTACGAGGCAAGAAGCGTGGATGAGGCCTCTGCCTGCCCGCCTGCAAGTGTCTTTCGCCGACGCTTGGCTTAGAAGACACTACTCCCGCAAGTCAACCGCGCACCGCTACGTCCTGTTTCAGCGCAGCGCTCAAATCATCGCCTAGTCAACTAGCTCCGGCCCAATCATTCGTCGTGCAGACCGTCCTCCCTGCCCTACGCTGCCGCCGCATCAAATGCTCATGCCGCGCACCGAAATCATGCCACCTCGCGAGAAAAAGTCTCGCGCGAACCGCGCTTTTCCTTCACCACGGAGCTTTATCGGAATTTTTTCGGAGCCACAGGTGTTGCCGGTCATGGCGCTCGGTAGGGTCGAGATCAACACCAGGTGTTCCCGGGGCTTTTCTTTTCAGAGCCACGAACGCACGCGCGCTTGGCGCCCGCCACCCGCTCCGACGCTCCCCGGTGTCGGCCTCGGAGATCACACAAGGTGCGCGCGGTCAGAGTCGGCTCCGCTCGTGTCCGCCTGCCTGGACACGGAACACGGCGCGAACGGACGACGCCAAGTACGCGACGCGAAGCGAAGCCGGATTACGGCACGCGAGCAAGAGAGCGAGATCGGTGGATGGATAAGCTAGCTGGTGGCGCCGGTGCGATCGGCAGCTGGTGCCGGTAGTCCTTTTCGCTCTGTGTATCTGCAAAGCAGTAGAGGAGTCATCTCTCTGATCTCTCTGCTGTTGTGCACTGTTGCTGCCGGCTCTCTCTCTGGATCCGAGCTGATTTAAACGTTCTGGAAGAATCGGCTTTCTGTTCTCGTGTATAAAGCGTGATTAGCATATCTGTCAAATTATCAGGTAAAGCTCTCGGCTGCGTTGACAGTCCGATCCACCTTGTATTACTAGTTCGGAGTAATTTCTTCCATTTGACTTTCTTGAATACAGTAAGTACGGTACTAGCAGTCCTAGGCTCCTGATTCCTGAACGAAGCGAGGCTCCAAAGTCCAACCCCAGACGGTTTGATAAACTAGTGCCGTTCCGCACTGATTGTTTAACCCGACGAACACACATTCCCAGGCGTTCCAGATCACCCCCTGCTGGGTCTCTTGGCCCCGTATAGCAAGTGGGCATAAGTCAATCTGTCCCTCCCTTGGATGGCCGATGAATCTATCGCTCGAGTTTGTTCCCGTCCAAACGAAACATCTGTCGAGTTGGAGTTGCATGCATGTCGTCGTGTCGTGGTGATGCACATGCCGCCGTTTGATGCTTGCGGTTCTGGCCTCTTAGACAGAGCTTCCCGTTCAGGCCTTCGAGCATGCTGTCGTTCTACGCCCGGACCTTTCACGTTTCGAGCTGGTTTTAAGGTTCGGATTAGGTCGCGTCGCCGCCTTTTCTTTTTGCCTCTGCTGAGAGGCGCTCGGCTGATCGTGGGTCTGGTCAGCCAAGACTAGATTTCAAGCAAGTAGATGACCAGATGCGGTTGGATCCGGGGGGGTCCGACTGTTTTGCGCGCCACTGCCCGCTGATTTGAGAGTTTTTCCCGCTATTTTTCTATCCACCCACTGTCCGCCTGCCCGCTACTACAAATTCTCTGATATGCTTATTGGTTTGGATGCGATATGATGCTGAAGTATACTAGCAAATTCTGGTGTGCACATCAAGCTGACCCGTATCCCGGGTTTTCATGGCGAATTGCGAAGAGCACCGCATAAACAAAATCGATTCTAGAGAGTCGTCAGCAACTCAATTTGTATGATTCGCGAGCAAAATGCGCGCGACCATTTCTTAACGGAACGTGGAAGCGATATACCGCTTCGTTAATTTAATAGTGCAAGTAGTATACAAGTACACAGCCACAGCCTGTAGCATTTTTTTTTTTTGACCACACGCACACGGTCAAGACTGATCCGTGCTTTCCAGGCACGCGTCAGTATCCGCAAAGAAAACTCGATCGGCGCACGCATACGTCCCTCAGGCTACAGCAGCGATCGCTTGGCCGGATCGACATGTACGTAGCGTCGCTGCAACTACATGCAAACACGCGCGGGCCGCTCGGCGAACTGAACGGCACCATCGAAGTGGCCGAAAGAGGCATGCGAAATTGCGTAACGCGACGGCTGCGTGTCCTATGGCGCGCGGTGGTGGTGGCCACCGGTCCTGGCCTCCTCGTCAATCTAGCCGAAAACTGTGTGGTGGTGGCTAGGTTACGAGCTTTGCCAATTGGTGCGGGGAAACGGAGGGAGAGCACGGTCGGCAGACATGTTTTCCAGGTCGCGCAGAGTGCCAGAGACACTGGCGAGTGCCGTAGATAGCGTCCATCAGTCGTGCCCTTCGCTCACCAACTCTAATTCTCCGTGCGTCAGGAAAACCTCTGAAACGGTTGACTTGGGTACAGCGACGCAGGAGCTCTTCATACCCACACAACTAAACCCCGGATACGCGCGCGTACTACCTTCTTCGCTTACTCTGCTCGACCCAATGAAGCCTCTCTGAGTACATACAGTACGTAATAGCAAGTGCATGAACGGTACTACTGGTTGGTTCGTCATGTCCAAAGCGCAGCGTCGTATGAGTGAAGTGCTTCGGAGCAAAAATACTAGATATATAAAAAGAAGTAAAATTTGGAAAGATCGATCAGTGAAAGTGCTTTGGTTTGTGCGAGAAAGAAAGAGGTCTTCATATGAACGAGGTGAAACGGAAAAGCGAAGAAAAGACGGTGTCATTTTCTCCAGCACACGCTCTCGCTCGCATCTTATTTCCGCTTTACGACTACGACGAATTCGGAGTATTTGGTGCTGCTAGTAACAATTCGTAACTTTTGTTAATTATATTGCTTCGGTTTTGCGTGGGCCGCCGTGCTCGCTCTCTCCATAAATTGCTTTCGCTCCCGTTGCTGCCTCTTTCATCGGCTCGGCTCGCGCTCGGACGACGCCGCGTCGCGGGGGCGCCTTTCCCCAGAGATTCCGAATCCACCACCCCCCTTCCACCCGCGACGAGCGAAGGAGCGTTGGACTGTTCCGGGACCCGCGCTGGAAACCAGTCTCTCGATGAGGGGCGGAGCAGTCGCCACCGCCGCCGCCGCCTCCTCCTCCCACCAGGTCCAGCGATGGGGCGGGTCGGCAGGGACGACGCCGCGCTCGCTCAGCACGGGCTCCTCGCCGCGGAGCTCGGACGACGGCGAGGAGCTCGTCGAGGTCACGCTCGAC
>BCLG01003801.1:35867-46840 GCA_001602295.1 Zoysia matrella
CGCGCAGCTCGACCGGACGCGCTCCGGCGCCCACAAGGCACTGCGGGGGCTACGATTCATCAGCACCAACAAGCCCAGCAACGCGTGGATCGAGGTGCAGGCCAACTTCGACCGCCTCGCCTGCGACGGATTCCTCGCCCGCGCCGACTTTGCTGAATGCATTGGTACCACTACCGCAACGCCGTCCCCTTCTTCTTCACCTGTTCATTTTTGTTTTCCCCCGGCGGTCGCTGAACATTGGCGAGGCGCGCATGCAGGGATGACGGAATCCAAGGAGTTCGCGCTCGAGCTGTTCGACACGTTGAGCCGCCGTCTGAGGATGCAGACCGATAAAATCAACAAGGATGAGCTGCGCGAGATCTGGCAGCAGATCACGGACAACAGCTTCGACTCCCGGCTCCAGATCTTCTTCGACATGTAAACCATTTCACTTGCTACCATGTTCACTACCGTGCCACTCCTAGCTTAGCTAATACTCCTACCTTTCAATTCGGTAGCATTATTAAGAGGAACTACGCCGTTAATGTTAGTTTTATTATTTTGTTGTGATTTTCGGTTGCTTTGTTCAGGGTGGATAAGAACGCGGACGGCCGGATTGGAGAGGAGGAGGTGAAAGAGGTAAGCAACACCCCATGGCTGTGCTTGGAGTTGGTGGTCCTGCAATACAAGCTGTTTGTTTCGTCCCCTTTCCTCTTTTCCTTTTCTTTTCTGCCCTAGTTTGCTATTTGGGGGATATATCAAAATTGAGTTATTTAGGCATCATTTGACGGCAAGAGTTTTATATTCGGTCCTTTGAGCTGTCTGATTCCTCGCCTTCTTCTAATAGGTGGTGTATCCATGTCGCATCCCTTACCAGACAGTACTGCTCCTTAAGCATGTGTAGAGTGAAGGAGAAACCTTAGTTAACCAGTGATAATCCGACAGGAGAAGGGTTTTGGAGGAAAGCTTCGTGTGTCAAGGAAAGGGTGCATGCGAAAAATATTATTAGCATCTAATCGGAGTCGGTGAGCGAAACCGGTGGAGAAAGAATCACGCCCTTACCGACTCCTACCTGCCGGTTTTGGGACACTCGTTTTTTTCTTAGCCTTCAGGGAGAGGCACCTTTCTTTCTAGAACATGGGAGGGCATTACGGTAATTATGTAGTCTACGATATGGAGGCAGTAGGTGAGGGGCAATTCCGGCATGCCAGTTGAAACATTTTTTTTCTGGTCCGCTTGAACAATGTGTTGAAAGGTGACCAGTGAGGTAACTGGCTTTTGGAGGGAAGCGTGTGTGCGTGCCTTTCAACGATGTCACTGTGCAATAATCGAGTCAGCCGGCTTATTTGTTTGGGGTTACTTTCTCGTGGTTTGGAAATTTGATGTCACGTTCAAAGGTTACTTTCTTGTGGTGGTTACTCAATCTTGTCCTTTCAACTGTACGCAGATTATTATGTTAAGCGCCTCTGCCAATAAGCTCTCGAGGCTTAAGGAGCAAGCTGAAGAGTACGCTGCCCTGATCATGGAGGAACTTGATCCGGAAGGACTTGGCTACATTGAAGTAAGCTCACTCTTACTTATGTCGGTCACATGAATTTTATGCAACGAAACAATTTCCCTCCCTATTTAGTGTCAGCATCAGTGGCAACTAACTTGTGGAATCTAGCGAAAAGTATGCATTAGTGTTTGTTTTAGCGTCATGGAGACCGGTGCAGTTTGGCAGTAAGCCCATACACTCAGTGATACTTCTCCAAGAGTAGTTGACCGGGATTGTCTCTTTGTGACAAGGTAGTGGAGTAGGAGTAGTACTAATCGGAATATAAAAGGTACTTGAAACTTATCAGTAGCCATGAATTTTCTGTCACGTTGCTAGGTGATGGTGCACCTAAATGGACCGAAGAGTCTATCCATTACTGTGGCAGCAAACCAAAATTTCTAACATCTCAAATCAGGACATGGCGTGCAATCAATGCATAATTTAAAATATAGTATAGTACTGAAATATTAAAAACTTGGCGCCCTATAAAATCATCTTTCCCATCATCATTTATACCAAAGTTGGTGAGCAGTTGTGGACCAGATTGCATCTATTTCTTTTGATCCAATTTCTCTGCTATCCTTGCCGCTCACAGTTCACTGGTGTTGCCCGCCCCCACCCTGTCCTTAATTGTTTTCGACCCCTTTTATTTCTCAAATGTCCTGCTGCTGGATAAATGTTTGGCTTTCACTAGTTTTGAAAAATATGCTGTTTGGTGTTGACATTGCAGCTGTGGCAACTGGAGACACTTCTTCTGCAGAAGGATACCTACATGAACTACAGTCAAGCACTTAGTTATACAAGCCAAGCACTAAGCCAGAACTTAGCAGGATTAAGGAAAAAAAGTCCGATTCGCAAAATAAGTACATCATTGAGCTATTATTTGGAGGATAATTGGAAACGTCTGTGGGTGCTTGCATTGTGGATTGGGATAATGGCCGGTCTGTTCACCTGGAAGTTCATGCAGTACCGCAACCGGTATGTCTTCAATGTGATGGGCTACTGTGTCACAACTGCGAAAGGTGCTGCTGAAACCTTGAAGCTGAACATGGCAATTATCCTCCTACCAGTATGCCGTAACACCATTACTTGGTTGAGAAATACGAGGGCTGCACGAGCATTACCATTTGATGACAATATCAACTTTCACAAGGTTAGCCATTAGTTTATCGCTGTTTTTGACTCTCTGTTAATAGTAGAATTTTATATTACTGTGATGTTGTAAAGTTTCAATTACTTTAATATCCATACCTGGATCAATTAACTTAGGGGCTGTTTGGATCCTTTCATTTTGGAGAAATTGAAATCTACATAATGAATTAGACTATTTAGCTTAGAATTTGACATTTCATAACTTTCCCAAGCTCACAAATAAGCCTAGCTCAAATTTATAAGGCGGGAGATGGAAATGGATTCTATAGATCATTATGCTATAATTCTATTCTCCAACTTATAGCACATTCTTCAACTAACTTCCCTACGATAGAAATGCAACATATAAGTATGTCTCTTGTATGCCTAACAATAAATATACAAATATATTTCATATACAACTATATTAGCTTAATTAATCTATGCCTAAATTATAATTATTAGAATGAATTCAATTCCAAGGATCCAAACGGGCCCTTAGAGAATAAATCCTTCCATGCCACTGTAAAACTTCATAATGCACAGGTGTTATTTGTTATTTACAAAGTAGGCTATTAAATGGAAAGCTGCCTTGTGGGATACAACACCTGAATTGCTACTGGATTTTGTTACTAATTTGTTGGCTCAGAAATTTAACGAGAATTTTCTTTTTGTTTTTTTAATTGACAGACTATTGCAGCAGCAATTGTAGTTGGTATTATTCTCCATGCAGGGAACCACCTTGTATGTGATTTTCCGAGGCTTATACATTCATCAGATGAGAGATATGCTCCTCTGGGCCAGTACTTTGGGGAAACTAAGCCAACGTATTTTGCATTAGTCAAAGGAGTGGAGGGCATCACCGGAGTAATTATGGTTGTGTGCATGATTATAGCTTTTACTTTAGCAACACGGTGGTTCCGCCGTAGTTTGGTAAAGCTTCCAAAACCACTCGATAAACTTACTGGCTTTAATGCCTTCTGGTACTCTCATCATTTGTTCATTATTGTGTATATCGCGCTCATTGTTCATGGCCAGTGTCTGTACCTCATTCATGTTTGGTACAATAAGACGGTATGATGTTTATTCATTTGTCTTCATTCTCTCCATAAGCAACATTACATGGATTTCTAAGGTTCTTGCGTTTTATTTTGATGTAGACATGGATGTACCTGGCTGTGCCCATTTGCTTGTATGTAGGGGAGAGGGTACTAAGGTTCTTCAGGTCTGGCAGTTATTCGGTCCGGCTATTGAAGGTCAATCCAAAAGACATGACCAATTTGAGCATTTATTCTGTGCGCAACCTACTGATCTAGCATTTCTTTTCCTTTCAGGTGGCCATATATCCTGGTAATGTGTTGACATTGCAAATGTCCAAGCCTCCTAATTTCCGTTACAAGAGCGGACAATATATGTTTGTTCAATGTCCAGCAGTGTCTCCATTTGAATGGTAATTGGTGTTTCCAGCACTCATTTTGGTTCAACTATGTATGCTTGATACCACATTACCACTGCTTATCTTTGAAAGGTAGTTTCGACAGAACCCATCGAATGCTGAACACTTCCTTTTTCTTCACAGGCATCCATTCTCAATTACTTCAGCGCCTGGGGACGATTACCTCAGCATTCATGTCCGGCAACTTGGTGACTGGACACGAGAGCTCAAAAGGGTTTTTGCAGCAGCTTGCGAACCCCCTGTAGCTGGTAAAAGCGGCCTTCTAAGAGCAGACGAGACAACCAAGAAAGCGTATGATGCCCCATGCCCTCACCCCACCCACTTATGCATCATTATCCACAAATCACGTGCCATAATATACACCTTTTGACAATGCAGCTTACCGAAGCTTCTGATTGATGGACCTTATGGTTCGCCTGCTCAAGATTACAGCAAGTATGATGTCTTACTACTCGTTGGATTAGGAATTGGTGCAACGCCTTTCATCAGCATATTGAAGGATCTTCTTAACAACATCATCAAAATGGAAGAAGAGGAGGTAAATTAAGTAATTCCATGTCCTCAGTTGTCACCTTTCTAATCATGTTAGTGAAATACGGATGACTACATTTTTTTACCATCACTTTGTGTAGTTCATGTTTTGATGTATCCCGAACTGATGATACGTTTCGTTTTTGCAGGATGCTTCTACTGACCTTTATCCACCAATTGGTCGGAATAAGCCCCATATTGATCTGAACACACTTATGACAATCACCTCAAGACCAAAGAGGGTTCTAAGGACGACAAATGCTTACTTTTATTGGGTCACACGTGAGCAAGGTTCTTTTGATTGGTTCAAAGGAGTTATGAATGAGATCGCTGAATTGGATCAAAGGGTAAATAGTACCAATTGACATTTGTTTTGTTTATGGTGCAACTTATTGTATTTAGGAAATATGTTTACTGTTGAGAGTTGTATTAACTTTTGCTCCATTCCAGAATATCATTGAGATGCACAACTACCTCACGAGTGTTTATGAGGAAGGGGATGCTCGTTCAGCACTCATCACCATGCTTCAAGCTTTGAACCATGCTAAAAATGGTGTTGACATTGTTTCTGGGACTAAAGTAAGTACTGATAAATCAAATTGATAGCTTTGTCTGTCTCTAAAGGTTGTGTTTGCATGTGAATTATTAGCACAATTATTTAAAACAGCTTTCCTTATCGAATATGATGCTAACACTTCTATCTTATCATCTTTATTCTAATATTGCAGGTCCGGACACACTTTGCTAGACCGAATTGGAAAAAAGTCCTGTCTAAAATTGCCTCCAAGCATCCTTATGCCAAGATAGGTTAGTAGATGCTCTAAAATATCTAATTAACCATCGTCTCCTTTTTTCCAGAGCTATGCATGTTCCAGTGAACGAATTGTGAGCCTTTATCAAAACTTCATATATTTATATCCATGCTAAGACTTGTTTATCAAAAATGCTTCAATACATGAAGATGCACATACTACATCATAATTCACAAACGGAAAAAAAAAAGGCAAGGGCAATGAAGGCTTGAAATTATGGAGTTTAGAAATTATAATTAGAAAAGACTTCACATACCAAAACTTATACTGCTTTGACCTACACGATGTAGCAAAATTGTCAGAATACAAGTTCAGGCTAAGCTAGTACGGAGTATTCAATTCCACTTGCAAACTATATAATTCATACTTTTCTCCTGTGGCATACAGGTGTATTCTATTGCGGAGCTCCAGTCCTAGCGCAAGAACTAAACAAGCTGTGCCACGAATTCAATGGGAAAAGCACGACGAAATTCGAGTTCCACAAGGAGCACTTCTGAATTCAAGTAAATATTTGGTGGGAAACAAGGATAGGCTATGTTATTGTACAGCATTTTTGCCTTACAAAGGACAGGAGACAGCGCAAGATGGACAAGCAATCCTGAATTGCTTAATTATTTCTCCGTGGGCATCTTGATGGCTGAACCTGCTCACAAACAATAAGTGCACCAAGAAAGGGGTTTTGTGTACAATCATGCATAAAACACTCGGCGTCCATCATGGCTTATGCGGCATGAACCTCAGTTCGACTGGGGGAGAAGAGATTCCTCCAGATGGTCTTGTCTGCAATGTACAGAGCAAACATGAGGATCTTGATCTCCTTTGATTGAGTTGGGATTATAAGTAGGATCATATAGGACATAGGATAGGAAGCTGTAGTCACAGGGCTAATTGATTGTATATCGTCCATGCAAAGAGTGTCTGGCTAATGCCAGAAGCACGCTATACATTTGTATTTACATACAGAAAAGAAAAAAAAAAGCAGAAAGAAAAGGTATACTCAGATTTGAGTCATACAGAGCCCTCTATAATTGACAGGCTACTGTGAACACCACTGGCATTCAGTTCTGTTCGGTTCCTGACGAGGAAGGAAATTGCGGTGCAGGTCGATTTCCCTATATATAATCTCACCATGATGTATCTCCCTATCTGAAGGTGAGCTCTCTCGTTCCACCGTATCTTTGGCAGCAAAGAAGCATAGCAGCGAATTGGAGCTCCTCATCAACACAGGCCACAGGTTGTGGGACAAAACCGGTAAAAACCAGTTAGTTTTCGTAAAAAATGGTGAAACTGATCTAGCTTTGTGCACTGTAACAAAAAGGTTAGCTGGCCAGTTTTTCAATGCTTCGAAAACTGCTACTGTAGTGTTTTTTTTTCTCTTCTTCAAACCCCGCTTACAAGCGGAGCAAAGAACATCGTATAGCGTCTGCAGCCTCCATGCTTCTTTAGTTGTCAAGAACACGCCCACGTTTCAATCATACAATAAGTTCAGGATTATCAATGTATACAAAGGTGACGAATCAATGCAAACTGCTAGGCTGCTAGCTCATCAGCCACCATACTACCTCCGTGTACTGTTCTGTATGCAAGATGTCTATAGAAGCCTGAAAAGTCGAATACAAAGACCGATTGGTTCTGGCCGCACGAGTTGAAAAAAATGCATGCCATCCCTAATCCAGGATATTCTGCCGTTGAAAATGACAGCAGGAGCAGTATAATTGTCTTTAAACTTATTTGGGTATAGGATAAATGACACTTCAACACCCGACGATTCTCGAGACCTCATGCGTGGGGTATTTAATCTGTAGCATGGTCAAGCAACTTATATACGCAAGCACCTCCGTGATGGTAGAGGGCGTCGTGAGCTAATGTCTTACGTCAAAACGGGTCAAAAGTTAGTTTCAGTTAACCTCGTCAAAGTGGCGGAGCAGAAGGGTATACTGTTCAGATGCGTGTCGTCAGAGCTTACGGACTCCGGAACTTTCCCTTCTCCGACGACCTGGAATCCCCACCGTATTTAGCTCTCGGACCTCGACACGATTCAAAGCCCAGATCAAACGAGCACCGAAAACTCAAGCCTCGAAAGGACCGTTGTTATTAGCGAAGAATCATAAGACATGGACAAGACAGTGGTTCTGTACTCTGGCCTCGGCGTCGGCCACCTGACGCCGATGGTCGAGCTGGCCAGGGCGTTCGTGCGGCACGGCGTCACCGTCACCGTCGTCGTCGTCGAGCAGAAGGTCAAGTCCACCGACTTCTCCGCCGCTGTCGCCCGCGCCGCGGCGGCCAACCCGTCCGTCACCTTCCACTTCCTCACGCCGCCCGCTCCGATCGACCCGTCGTTGGGCTTGTTCGAGTACCTCCACATCATGGACGCGCCGCTCCGTGATTTCCTCCGCTCGCTCCCGGCGGTCCACGCGCTGGTGCTCGACATGTTCTGCGGCGGGTCGATGGACGTCGCCGCCGAGCTCCGCATACCGGCCTACTTCTTCTTGGCCTCCGGCGCCAGCTTCCTCGCCGTCTTCTTCAGCCTGCCCGGCATGGCTGCCAGAATGGGAGAGAAGTTTTCGAAGCTCCCCGGAGACTCGATCCTCCGGTTCCCCGGCGTTCCTCCTTTCAAAGCTACGGATCTCGTCAGTACCACCGAGGACTTCCGTCGCATGGCCGAGAGAATTTCAGAGTCCAGCGGGATCCTTATCAATACATTGGAGTCACTGGAAGCGCGGGCTGTGCGCGCTCTCAGAGACGGGGAGTGCGTTCCCAGCCGTCCGCCGCCGCCTGTTTACTGCATCGGCCCGTTGGTCTCGGAAGGCGGAGAAAAGAAGCAGCGCGAATGCCTCGAGTGGCTAGACGCGCAGCCGGACAAGAGCGTTGTGTTCCTCTCCTTTGGGAGCAACGGCACGTTCTCAAAGAAGCAGCTCCAGGAGATCGCCGCTGGCCTGGAGAAGTCGGAGCAGAGGTTTCTGTGGGTCGTCCGGAGCCCACCCGGCGACGACCACAAGTTCGGCGAGGTGCTTCCTGAGCCAGACCTTGACGCGCTCCTGCCCCAAGGATTCTTGGAACGAACAAAGCACCGGGGGCTCGTCGTCAAGTCTTGGGCGCCGCAGGTGGAGGTGCTACGCCACAGGGCTACCGGCGCGTTCATGACGCACTGCGGATGGAACTCGACTCTGGAAGGGATAACGGCGGGGCTGCCGCTGCTGTGCTGGCCTCTGTACGCGGAGCAAAGGATGAACAAGGTGTTCATCGTGGAGGAGATGACGCTTGGGGTGGAGATGAAGGGTTATGACAGTGACATAGTGGAGGCTGAGGAGGTAGAGGCGAAGGTCAAATGGGTGATGGATTCTGAGGGAGGAAGGGCACTCAGAGAACGCGCGGCACGGGCGAAGAACCAGGCGGCCGAGGCGCTTAAGGAAGGCGGCTCGTCTGATGTTGCTTTTGTTCAATTCCTGAATGAGCTGTAGGTTGTGAGTACCTAGCTACGAGGAATTATGCTCTCAATTCTGGGAGTAAAGCCCAAATGTGCATGTGTACGCCAAATATGTTACTCCCCCGTCTCGAAATAAGTATTATTTTTTAACTTTTGAACATCATATTTAACCTATCATCTTATTTTAAAAAAATTATGCAAATATATAAAAAAAACAAGTCAATTTAAAGTGTTTGTAATGCTAAACAATTCACAACAAAATAAATAACACTAAAATATTTTAGGATGAATGGAGTATGCTAGTAAATATTAATTAAAATAATGAATGATAGAAGAGAAAAAATTCTTCATTTTCAAAAAATTGCTGAAATTTGTTAAAATTTGGTCTAAATCTTAAATTTAAATAAATTGGACAAATTACATGAATTTTGACTCCAAATTTAAACAATATGGCTCACGGGCCTATTGAGATGTGCTGGGCTGGGCCATTCTTGATGGGTTAAATGGGCTGGGTATCGGGCCTAGACAAGTGGCTTAATCCATCCGTGACCATGTTGGGCCAGCGGGCCTGCAGCAATGCCTAAGCATGGTCTGAGTCGTGCCTCGGGCTGACCCAACCCGCCTAGTCTCCGTGTCGTGCTGGTCTCGAGCCACGTCTTGTGCCGGCCTATTTATTCCGGCTCACATGATCAGCTATAATAATAATAGATTTTTTTTGGATGAATAAGTTTTGAGGCTGTTGTGTTTTTACCACTACTTTAGAGCTCAATTGTGATTTTACCTTATTTTTTAGAGTTTGTAATTTTACCCCTATTAAAAGTGAAGGTGAAGTTTACTTCTACTCTGTTAAAATAATTTAACAGTGTTAAATATGATATTTACAAGATAAAATACCATTAATTTACCTCTTTTTTAATATTATAATTTTACCTTATGTTGTATGAATACTGATAATATTTTGACATAATATTCAATAGTATTTTGTTAATATTTTAATTATTTTAGAATATTTGATAAATTTCAATATAATTTATATAAATTTTCATGAATGTATTGATTTATAGACGAGAACAACAGAGGGAGGGATACAATGATTATTTGCTATTTTATTCGTTTTTTCTTTTTTTTTAATTATTTTTGGTACTAAAGTGAGTGGTGTTAAAAATAGAGGTTAACGGATTGTTTATTTTTAAATAGTAGAGGTACAATTACAAACCTTAAAAATTGAAGGTAAAATCACAATTAAGTTTTAAAATAAGGGTAAAAACACACATAAGTTTTTTATGGGACGAATAGAGTACTGACAGCTCTATCTTCTAGGTGGCAAACGCGCTGCTAATCAGCGGAGTTACCCAGCTAGCTTTCTATCCACTTGTTTTTATTTTTATTTTTTGCCTTTATAGCGCTGCTAATCAGGTGCACCACCCGTATTCAAACGAAAATATCATACTCCCTGTCTCATAAAAAAAATCATTTTTAACTTTTAGCTTCAAGTTTGACTGCTTATTTTATTTAAAAATTTTGTGAAAATATAATTTATTTTATTGTAAATTATTTTATCATTAAAAATGTTATAAGCATAATTTATTTATTTTTATATTTGTAAAAAAATTTGAATAAGAGGAGTGACCGATTTTTAAAAGTAAAAAAATAATGACGGAGTGGTAGAACCAGCGCCGCGTCGATAGAGACGGGACCTCGTACCTCCAACTCCAATTTTATTCATCGTCCAGTACGATCGTGCGAAATGGAGTCATGTTTGACCAGGTCAGCTGGTAGGTAAATTTGCCCATGGCCGCCGGCCGTTTGGAAGCTTCTCACTCCAACCTGAAGCGTCACTGGTGACGTACGTTGTGTTCTCGTAGAATAGTTAACAGCGAATGCTCCACAGAAATCACCCAGCACCATCCTCCGCTCGACCACCAGTCCCGGGCACCAATAGCAGCGTGGCGGCTGAAGTTCTTTTCTTCCTGGGAACGTTCTCTGATCCACACCTAAATTTGATTAGAAAAATCTCCGCCTAAAGTTATTTTGCTCCGAACATGACCGGGGTTAACCATTTTGTTGGAGCCGTGGAAACTGGGGGGGGGGGGGGGGGGG